>JAVQIZ010224445.1:0-10067 GCA_036023535.2 Galaxias brevipinnis | reverse complement strand
ATATATATATATCACAAGTGGTAATCAAATCTATTGTAGCCCCCTTTTGTGTTAACATTGCACTTTGGATTATTTATAGAAGTGCAGTTAACAGAAGCACGGGCTATGGGGAAATCTTCCAAATGCATTGGTTTCTGCACCTACTATCAGTCCTGGGAATCCAGTCCCGAGATGGAGCCTTGGAAAGGCATCAGCAAATCTGTAGATTCAAAAATAATTTCCTAGCGAAATGAAACACATTTTCAATCCCCCAAATCTAGAGATCTCACTCAAGTCATCCGTGATGTGGTATTTCTATTTGTGGGGGATTTTGACTTGGGAAGTTCTTTATCATATCTTGGTGAATTGTACAACAAAAACAAATAATTGTATGTCGTTTCAAAGGAGTAGCAATGCACAAACCTTTGATGGATAGGATTGCAAATAGAAGTAATCATTTTGTCATCTGAAAGCCTCCAAACAGCAAAGGGCTCCCATGGTCATATAATTAAAGTGTTTTCATAGAGCACGTTTTATTCATAAAGATACACAGTATGTTTGTAAAACTTGTGCTAATTTATATAAACTAGAATTGTATATATTATTCATGAAAAATAAAGAAAAATCATATGAAAAATGTGTGTTGACCATGAATGAATGTTGAACATTTCTAGAAATGTATGAAACTTAAAATGATGGTACTGCTGTACAATACAATAAGTACAATATCTGCCTGGAAAGGTTGTAGGGGCAATAAAGCCAGCTGGTTGCATACATAAATGTAATTATTGCTGTCCGTACAGAAAAGTAAAATAAGTATTTATAACAATTATAAAAACATTGTAACATTTCGTAAATACTCTACAACAAACAGTGTGGTGACATTGTAAATATGTCATTGGCTTTGGTCTGTTATTGCACCTAAGAGAGCAACATGCTATAGGTCATAATCAAGATGAAAGATGAAAGTGCGCTCACACTAAACTAAGTGCCTCCAAATGTGCCATGTTAAACTTTCCTGCTGTAGCACATTTCATATAATTATTTAAACTTCCAATCCCATGAAATCTATTGTGTTGCGATCGTGCCGTAAATGTTTGAATAGCTGTAACAGACAACCTCATGCATTGTGGGGATGACTCATTGGTGATCCCGCGGTGGCTGCACTGTGCTGCATGGCCCATGCTGTGGACCGCTAGAAAGCTCCCCTTGATCCTCTCTCATTTCAGTGCACTCAGCACGTTGGGCCCATAATGCCTTGAGTGCCTGCCTGAGCCACATGACATCACTCAATGCAGCCACTCTCTGATTCTAGTTTCTCCTCCGTTATCCCGGGTAAGAAGAGTGGGGATACTTTGGAATGTGTGTGTGTATGTGTGTGTGTGTGTGTGTGTGTGTGTGTATGAGTGTGTGTGTGTGTGTGTGTGTGTGCGTGCGTTCGTTCCGGAATCGGTTCCATAGTCCCAAAGCAACCCCTCATGCAGAAGGCGAAAGCTCGCCTGGGGCATGGTACACGGGAGAGCTCTCTGGCACACGCTAATCTGGCCACCCACTGGCTGTGACCCGTGTGTTTCCAGTGTCAGTAGCCGACTGCGGGACAGGCCCATGCAGCCCTCCATCACTGTCACAGGCAGCTCTAATGAGCGCCAGAGGCCACAAGGTCAATGACTAAGCTGATTTGCCTACTGATAAGCCATCACCTGGAGGCATAGCGGTATACTGTAACAAGTGACAAGGAGACCTTCATAGCCCAGGCAGGATTTCTTACTTCAAGTGCTGCTCTCCGATTATTTAGCAGGCGCTATTATCCGCGAGGCTTTACAAATATCTGAAAGGCAGCGGTCAAAAGGTTCACAAACACCTGATGAAAACAACTGTTATTTCTGTCCATTGTAATTTACTGCTGCAGCATTCACTCCTGATTTTTAGCGTGTGTTTCAGGGTATTTCCACCTCACAAGTGCTAAACCTTGTATCGCATGATGCTTTCTGCATTAATAACTTAACACTTTATCTTTGGTATTGTGCCTGCTCTTTTGTTATTCCTAATGGTGGAGTAAGTGAGTGAGAGTGAAATTGCTCCATAGTGATTTTAGAATGCCATTCAAATAGGTAAGCGATTACAGCCTCCAAGCTCATTTACATGTGATTATGCAGCTGTTTCTCTGGTAGACGAGGGGACGACTGTAATTGTTCAACTTTTAGCATGTAATTATATAGCAATTTGTTCACTGTAATCTTAGATTCTATGGTGAGTGCTGTGTAGCAGAATTAATTACAGGAAGGAGGGCATGTTGCCTGTATATGTCCATTTTCTTTCTTGTTCACTTACAATTGCCCCCCCCCCCCCCCCATGAAATGCAAAATCAAATCGCCTCCATCATCCCTTCAGAAAGTTACTATTGTCAGGACAAGACACAGGCGTATGACCTATGCTTTTTTCCCCTTTTTTGAAGTTTTGAAGTCTACATTACGAGAGAGCCAACATCCGACATAGCAGCGGACAAAAACCCTGCAGCGTAATTATCCCATACCTTCTTAGGGCTGAAAAGACTTCTCCTCCTTGTGTTCCATGGATAGCTCCTTATCAGCTGGTCACTTTAGCAGCTTATCTCTCCCCCTCTCTCTCTTTCTCTGTCTCTGTCTCTCTCTCTCACTCTCTCTCTCACTCTCTCTCTCTCTCTCTCTTCTAACTTCAGTGAAAGCGCCATCGAGCTGCTGATGACTTTAATCTCCTGAAATGAGGCCCATATTTAACAGAACGATGGAGCCCTGAGCATATGAAATTTCAGGCATCGGGGGCTTATCCTCTGTCAGTCAGCGCAGGATCCATCTGCTGGCCTCTCGCGTAGGGTCTCAGCGTGGTAATTCTAGATACACACTTGATGCCTTTATTTTGGCAAGGCCTTCCACGTCGGACTCTTGATAGGGGGTATTGGCAGTTCGCCGGAAGACTGGCAGCAGGCGTAATCAATCTGGCCATCGTGTGTCAGGGGGAGACAGCCGAGCCCAGAGGCTGACTATCCATCAGGGAGCGCAGGCAGGCCCGGCCCCTAGGACTACCTGAATCTCCAGCGGCCTTGTACAACTGCCACGGCATGTGTGCATAAATAAAAAGGTTGTTTTAATTAGGTGGTGCTCTCTTGAAGTTTATTCAATCCTCGGCTTCCTAAGTGCCATTAAAAATGGGTTAAATAATGCATCAGGTACAAGGTGATAGCTTGCTTTCTCTCCCTCTCACTCCAACGATTTTTGAAGACGGTTACCAACTTCGAAGCATTAAGGGTATTTTTTTGGCCTCCTTCTGCCGCCCCCACCCGATACTTGAGTCGAGTGTGTAGGAGTTTTGCTCTGAGGACAGGTACACAGTTCTACTAGCTGCAGGGTTTCAAGGAATCGGGAACTGAGTAGAATTGAAGGTCAGAGGCAGACTACGGAGACACCACACTCTGTATTGTGCACAAGGACAAGAGAGAAGTATAGCAGTGTACTGCGGCCTGTATCCAGCCCATGTATTCAAATTTCTCTCAACTCACTGTGAATTCTAAAGAAAGGATATTCGGTAAAGCTGTTGAGATGTGATTTGACTTTTGCGAGCCATATGATTGTGCTATTTTTTTTTTGTACGGGGTGTGTTAGGCGTGGGTGTATTGTTTTGCCGCGTTACCGGCACATGAGTCATGCACCACATGGTGAAGCCGCAGGGGCCAGGGCAAAGTGTCAGGGTCTGTAGGCCCACGGAGGGTGCCCCTGCATGGTCCAACTCTGTTTCCCGGCTGGAGGGGGCGGAGTGCCAGCCTGCTCACTGAGGTGACATTTGTAGTAAGTGATCCAGCGCCACAGCAAAAGACCCATTAACAGCGTATCGCCTTTCATATAAGTCGGCTGTGTAGCTTCGCGTCCTGCCGCCCGCCGCAGCGGCCGCCCAAGGAGATAAAGAGTGGTGACCCTTAGCCGGGGTGCAAAGGTCAGCTCACCGTTTTATCCAGCCGGAAACCGTGTGGAAAATCTCTTCCTTGTAACGTTCAATTGCTGCCTTCCCTGATGGAAACCCAAGTAGCAATTTCCACCCCCGTTCACATTAAACAACCGACACAACAAAATAACTATTATCATCTCTACCAAACACGCTCATGGAGAATGATGCTTACAGTCACACACTAGCCGCATGACTAATGTGCTCACGCTGAGAGAGTGCTATAATGGTGAATTAATGCTCTGGTTGCACAAAGTGTACATTGTTGTAGCCCACCCACAGTGTGTTCTGTAATCAGTGTTTGTGAATATTAAGAGGACATTATTGAATAGAGATTAAATAGGGATGATATAAGCCTCGTCACCCAGTGCATGTACCTTCTTACCCTCTAAGAAAGGGGTAGCTGATTAGTTGAAATGCAGCATCAGTATACAAAACAGCATATACAAAAGTGTGGCAGTACAGTGTGTCCTCTATAGCAAAATCCACCATGGACATTATAAATAAATCATATTTATAAGTTATTGAAACATACTGTCAATATCAAAATATTTGTGGGGAGATTGAGAGCTTGTTGTCACAATATAATCCCTTTGTGCAATTGTTGTAATGTTGCCATGGCTGAATGAGTGTTAATGTCATCTCAATGTCAAGTTTGATAACTTTTTCTTTTAGAACAAATCATTTCAACAGTGTTCAACAAGTCTTATGAAAACAAAGGAGAGGCTTACGTCTTCGTGTTTATGGCAGGCTGTGGAAATAACACCCCCACCCCCTCTTTTCATGCAGTCTAATAAAAGCTGCACTGGCTGTAATCCTGCCAAGATGCAGCAATACTAATTACCTGCTGTTTACTGGGCTTTGTGCATCCCACCTTTCTTGGGACAATCAATAAATACATACAAAGGCCACAAGAATCAAATCACCCCCGATAACCATTGAAATTGGATGAGGTTCATTAGAGATTCCTGGGGCGGAGTCTGTAATATTCAATAGCGAATACAACCCACCCTCTTATCCCTTTGTCTTTTGATCACTTCTTGTGTAGAAGCCGTGCAAGTCAGAGTTCTAAGGCAATTAATTAATGTCTCAGACGATAGGCAATCTCACATATTGCCCCGCAGCATCTCAGAAAGATGGGCTGATTTTGATTCAGTGGATTTGTTATTCCTGCGTGGTTGTTTGCGCGGACCATCTCTGCAGTGCTTGTGATCTGGCATGATTTTTTATGACGCTGCTGCCTGTGTTGTGTTTCTCAGGCGTCTTTATTTTTGAACTTTTGTTTCTCAGCATGGTACAAGCTGGACTTAACATTTGGGTGTTGCTACCACCAGGTCCATTTTTTGGCAGAAAGCAGGTTTCTTTTAACCAAAATGCTGTCATCTTGTTGTTTTACTGAAAAAATAATCCCTATATTTAGTGCAATGTTTTTGTTTTATTTATTTAATGGACACTTGTGCGAATCGAAATAGATTTACCCATCTCCCCTTAATCAATATACTGCGGGTTCATCCCTAATACAGCATTGTAGTTTGGCTTTGGGATTATAGAAGATGTTATCTCCACTAAAGGTCAGACTGCAATCGTGAATTATGTGTCCCTGATCTCTTCTTGATGGTGAAAACATTTCTGAATGGAAGGTTTTCTGACAATGTTTTTAAATGTCTGGGTAGAAGAAGACAGAGTTTGCCTATGGAAGGCCTGGATCAATCCAAAAACTTTTGAAGCCAGTATTTCTTCCAGCTCAGTGTCAAACAATAGTCAAAGCTATGGTATTTCTTTTATCTATTTGGCACATTTCATGGTCTGAGTTGTACATGTGTACTGCCTTTTTCTGTCAAAGCAAAGAACCACTTATACCCTGCATAACGAAATAATTATGTCACATTAGCTGTGGTGCGGCTATTTGCATATGTGCTGAATATTATAATGAATGGTAATGAATTAAAATCCTGTCAAAAGATGTTACCAATTACAGTAATTGTATGCACATGTTACTCATTAAATCATGCCAACTGTAAGGCATGACTGTAACTAGGAGTCGGTTTTCCCTTGAAATGACTTGAGACATTTGACTGCACTTCTACAACACACTGAGCACATAAAATGCGACACTAATTACGCCTCAAACACTACTGAGTACTTAGCACCTGAAGTCCCTGCACTGCTGTATCATATACATAACAACAGCGATACAGGGAAATGTCACAATTCCCTTTTAAAAAAAGCTGTTTTTGTGATTGACAATGACCATGCTATCCTTTACACTTTCATAGTCCGCATTCAGAAAATGTTATTTATGTTCTCTCTAAATGGTGGTAGTTACTTGCAGGAAGCAAATGTATATTTTATATTATTACATGTTCAGGCATTTTTGTATTACTTAGAACGGTCTTTCAGTTCTAAGTAATTGTTGAGTAAAAATGAATGAATAAAAATAGTTCTGATCTATTCCGGAGTGAGGTTCATGTACTTAAAAACATATTTTTCGCTTATCATTGAAGAATTCAATTCAAAGTCTATTGGGCAATTTCTATTAAAAAAAAGTAAAATAAAAAAACAGCAGTGAGAGTTTTGGCATGCCTAACCATGGGCCTCTCACATCTCAAATATTCAAGAGGTGTCCGGAGGCCATTCTTTGCAGGTTTAGTACCAGTGCATCAACTGTCAAACTACATCGATTCAGCTTCTGACTCAGCTGAAACAAAAACAGAGACACGCGTGTACTTAAGCACTGCTAGCTTCTACTTTCTCACTACCTCAGTAAAGAGGGGCCTTCATTCTGTGTCCAAGCCATTTTGCAATGCCTATGAAATGGATGGCTGGGTTTCTCTTTCTGCCTTTGACTTTGGGTGAACATATTGGAAACCCCCGTCCGTATAAACTGTTAAATGCACAGAGCGTGGACGATATCGGTACATGTCAGCTACGGAGAGGGCAAACTTAATTTATCACAGGAAGGGGCCTTTTCACCTCTTCATTTTGTCAGAAGTAATACTGTGTGTTTTGGTCTCTGTGTTCATCATAATGCTGTGCTGACTGTTTGATTCGCTTTTTTTCTTTTTACATAATTCTCTTGCTGAATGTTTGTTTTTACATCGTAACATGTCATGTACATTCATATGTTAAATGTACAGGGGTGTCTGTCTTAGTGTATTACTGATTGTCCAAGTTTCCAAAGCAATTGGACGGAAATGGCCCCAGTGCTACCTTTCGGAAGATGCACTCCTGAGGTTCATCTTGCCTCCAAAGGGAGTTTAGCAAAGTCAAGTTTTACCTCTCTTTCATAGATTCCGTAAGATTATTTACTATGTGCCTGGGGAAACCCTGCTTCACTCATGTAAATGTGTGTCTTTCAAGTTCCTTCTCCGCAGACTGTGCAGTAAATCAAATGAGCTCTCCACTTTCTTCTCTCCACCTCACGAGAGGTTGTTTTTTTTTCCAGGGTTGAGAAAATCATACAGTTTTGTCAGGGTTTGAGGGCATTGTTTACCGTTTTAGCAGCTCTCCTTGCAAAGATCTCTGGCATCTTATGAACAATAGCACACGCTTTTTTGAACTCCAAACTGTTTGTGTTGTTGCCTTGTCTTTTGTCAATTGAATGCCATGTCACCCCGCTGCAGTTCTTTGTGTTACGAGTGTGCTCGTGGGTGTTGTCTTTGATAGAGATCTATGAAGGCCACTGATAACCTTTTAACATGCGTGTCCATGTCTGGTTCAGTGCTTGATGAAAAGCGAAGAGCGTCTCAAGAACAGAGAGGAGGTGAAAGTGCTCCCTATGCCCTTCCAGTGACATTATCTCAAGTGAGACGCACTGCAAGTGGACTGGTTCGGAGAGCGGGGAAGATCGCTGAAAAACCAAAGATAACATTGATCAAGGAGACAAATAGGATCCTTTTGCAGAGTCATTCATCACCACTTGCCTGTGTTACAAAAAACCCTAGAAGGATCTGGAAATCACGCTAGTCTGAAACAGTCGGTTATATAACCAAATTGCGTTCGGAATAGAAGTGTTTGGAACCCTTTATCAGTGTGAGACTAGAATGATTAAACTAAGTGGGATCTAGAAACCTTTGAGGAAAAGGCAAGCTCTAAAGCTGCATTGATCAAGTCAGACGGCATAGTAGTAATGAGTCTTGAAAGGCATTGAGAGCCCATGACCTCCTTAATCATTGTAGACCATACCACTAGAGACCCTCCACCATTACCAACACCAACACCCTGAAGACACACCCGCTATAGCCTAACCTCTTTCCGTGCCATTAGGTATGTTGAGGCTCGGGCATTAGTTTGAGCAGACCTTAGCTTTTAGCGCCTTTTCACCCGGCAGTGATTCCTGTGGAAGTAAGCTGTTGGTGTGGCGGTATTGTTCTGGGGGCGTGGCTGGGGGCAGGGCTTGGTGGAGGCTTTCGCGGAGTCCCAAATTGTAGACAACTTATTTGTACTTTTAGTACGTACTGCAGCTGCCCTTACAAAGTATGTACTGTTGCATGCAGTATGCATGCAATCGGGAAATACTACTTCATCATATCATTACGCGATGAACTTTGACCCTCTTGCGCATACATCCGTTGGAGTCCGTAGAGCGAAATTGGCGTCTTTCAATAAAACATGCTGTCATTGGTCTTTGGGTGCATCCCAATACCCATGCTACCATACTATTTAGCTAGACAGGAAAATATTATGTCAAATGCAGTATGCCAAAAATACCAGGATGTCCTACTGCATCCGGTTGCAGTTTGGAGTATGCAAGCCAGGATTCTTTTCTGGCTTTTCTGACCTACAGTCCTCTGCGAAGCGGCATATACGTCACATCAACTGAGGCGTCTCGAGGGAGCAGAGTTCTGCAGAGTTCGGCCCAGTGCCACTTTGTTGGTGCAAATGAACGCTACAGCGTGTTTCAGTTTTAATGTTTGCTCCTATCGCAGAAAGGTGCATAGACAGACCTCTTCCGGTCTATACATAACGATTTGAATGGGAGAAACAGAGCTTGTAAGCACATTCAGGCAGAAATTGATCATATGAAATGAAAAAAGTTTGGATACATTTGCATTCATATTTTTACCCATAAAATGTAAGACTTTGGTGTGGTTCCAAGGATTTTGCCACGGTGCAACGTTTCCAGCGGAAACACAGCACCCGTGCATATTGCTTACATGGCGTAACACAGCATTTCCATAAAAGAAACACTCAGGCTGACTCTTCGGAGAGTTATAGTTATTATGAGAAGAGCTCTCAGTGAAGATGTTCTCCATCCTTTAACAACTAAAACAGCCCAATGAATTAATAAAAGCCACATGCCTGACTCACCCAGCGGTCGGGAATAGAATCACTATACTATAGTACATGTACTGTTCCAAGGTATGATGGTGTATGAACATCTGTCTTTCCTGGATGGGAGTGTTTGCTTTAGAACATATTCTGAGCCCAAGTTAAAATGGTATGCTCAAACTCATGAGACCCAGTTAAAATGGTTAGCCCACTCAGGTCTGTCTGCAGTTTGTCCACTGGGACTTCTTTCTCCCACTTGGGTTAAAAAGAAATCCATGTGCTAGATTAGAGAGGGTTTAGCCCCCACTGCACTTGACAGATTTCCCTATCTCTGTGAAATCGCTATTGCCATAAAATAATCTATAGGGTATAGCAGTAATATTTGCCTTACAGTTTTCTTGGGTAATTAAGAGGAGAAACCAGCGGACTCCCTCATGTGTAAAGGATTTTTACTATCAGCTTTTCAAGGGAGTATGGAATTAGGCTCTGCTGTACTCTGTCGTCTTCTCTCGCCTCATACATGGGCTGGAGTTGCATTTTCTGACTGGGGTGCCGTCCTGTGTCGGTGACTCGATCATTAGAAGGTCAGCGGAACACAAAGGCGAACGGCTTGCGCAGCCATCTCTCAACAGGACTCATTTCATCTCGTTTACGGCACAGTGTGCGCTCACAGGGTGCTGCATTACAGTCAGAACGGGTACGTGGAAAACATTGACAAACAAGGGGAAAAAAATTGTATATACTTATATATATATATATATATATATATATATATATATATATATATATATATATAAAGAAACACCAGAGAGGCTGGCGTGTTTTTATAGTAAAAAAAAACA
>JAVQIZ010224440.1:0-11200 GCA_036023535.2 Galaxias brevipinnis | reverse complement strand
GATCTCCTGCTACATATTGGTGCCAGATACCACAGGACACCTTCAGAGGTCTTGTGGAGTCCATGCATCGACGGGTCAGAGCTGTTTTGACAGCACAAGGGGGACCTACACAATATTAGACAGGTGGTTTTAATGTTTTGGCTGATCGGTGTATCTTGCAGATCAAAGCTGATCAGAGCTGATTATGTCACTTCTCAGTTGAACAGTTGTGCTCTTAATGTATTAATTATTTCATTGTGTAATTCATCACATGCACAATAGTCCATTCAATTGACAAAATCTGTCAGGCATGAACATTGCAGGGGATTGTGACAGCATCCAAGAGGATTTTACCCCGGTTGCATCACAAGGGAAAATATCACATTCAATGTCAATGAAGATTTGTGGCTAGACAGACAGGAGCAGCAAGACAATCAGTGAGGCAGAGTCTTCAGTATGGCACTCCAGCTGTGCTACAGTGTTAGGCCATACATTATTTTCCTTTTTTTTCTATTGATGCATTTTTGTATTACATTGTGCTGTATTCGTTTTCTGTTTACTGTTGCGTAAGACGGTTGGCAATTTCCCACTAAAAGCTTTTTGTAGATTTGTATTCACTGAACCAGTTGTTGTTTTTATAGTTTAGTAATTGTTACTTCCACCCCTCATACAAAAGAGTTATGACTTGCTAAGTGGGACAGATGTCTTCGTGAGAGGCTGCTAGGTCCTGCTGACAATCACAAGAGCGGCTCTCAGAGCAGCCCTTACCAGCTGCTGTTTACCCTAAAGCCCTACATTTTCAGCTAAACACAATTACTAGCTAGACAACACAACAGCACACATTTCAAGCCCTCTGGTTGAATGGTCACATAACTATACATAAGCCTGTTCCCAACAAGCCAGAATCTCAGCTTGTAGCTCTCTGAGATGCAGCCACAGTGTGGCTCATGAATGCACATTTTAAGAACTAAGAATATTTATGGATTAAGGAATGTGTTCCCAGTTCTAAACTTAATATTTCCTGGTTTTCTTGCTTGACAAGTCTAATAATAACCCTTGCCCCACAAAAAGAAAATAACAAATGAACAAGAAGGACATTGGGTTGAAACAGCTTCAACATGTCGACAGCAACAGAAAATATTCGGTCTGCAATCCCACTGTGCTGCCCTTACATCGTCTCCATGTTGATTATCCCTTACCGATCCTGAAGAGCAGTTATCGACCTCTCCCACCTCGTAGAGGACCACGTCCTTAACGAACACGGCGATGGCCTTCAGGATGAATGCCACAAACAGATGCATGTGGATGTAGTTTCTAGTGCAGTGGAGCTTCCTAAAAGGGAGCACACACACACACACACGCACACACACACACACACACATTCGATGAAGCCCATTCTGATCCTGCCTCGTCAATGAGGAGACACTGATCCCTTATCAAAGTGAAGAACGTCTGTGGGGTTTTCTGCCTTCTTGGGTCAGATATACCACAGCTTTTACTGATACACAAAAATAATGGGAGTAGTAGTGCCAGTGAGCAAGGCTTTCAAACAGCTTATTACAAAAAGCAATCTGAAATTCTCAAGCATTTGATTAAATTTTTCTTCTGATGAGAGTGGCGAGTGTAATACAGTAAGTGAGCTCAACATTTCAATTATTGCAACAACCGTCAATTTCAACAATCAAATGTGTGAGCTGGTGAAGAGTTTAGCTGTCACAGACTACAGCATTAAACTACTCCTGGCTGGTTTAGCGTTTCACCTTTCATTGCAAAACAGTTTAATTCTTCAATTCTTTAAACAAATGCTCTAAAGGGAATGACGTTAGAAATCCCAAACCATAGTGACAAGTCTGATGTGCTCAACCCTTTGAAGGTACTCTATTAAGTGGATTTAACGTAGAAGCCAAAAGAACAAGGCACTTACAGTTTGCAAAAAGTATAACAGAGAATACCCAAATCTCCCCCTACCTTAACTTTTTATTGTTGCCTTGCAATGCAAAATGTACTTAAATCCTTTTTTATTGTACTTAAGATTTCGAAATGTTTTCCATAAGTGATGTCAAAGGGCTAGTAAAACACCGGTGCTATTAAGTGGGCACATCTAATGAGCAGTGGGGGAACCATTCAACCTGGCATCAGTCTGCTCAGGTCTACTGGCTTCCCTGCTGTCGCTCAATTATAGCCCGGAGTTCTCTATCAGTACCTTGTTTCAATAGGAGATCTGTGGGCACGGTCTGCTGCAGTGCGAATTTTACAGACGGACGGATCCACAGGTGGTTTTTACGTCATAAAGATGTACAGGAAAAGCAATGTTGTTCTCAGAAGCCGTTTAATGATCAGGGAAGTTGATGCATTGCTATGATTGAAAAGGTCACACGTGCTGGTTTGCTGTCCTCGCGCTCGATACCTGTGATCTCTTTAAAAGCACAGGTGTGATACACCAGCCTCTTTCTGGTTCATGCCTGAAGTGTTCTCACACCTTCCCACTTTCCCCAGCAATGTGCATACTCTGACCTTGGCCTCGTACGGCTGGACGGAGACAAAATGGATGCCATACACGGTTTTCTCAGTCAGTAACTCATTCATAGAAACTATCACGGCACACCTCTTAAAAGAGCTATGGATTGATAGAACGAAAGGTCTGTGGCCTCACAGCCACTAACATACAGGCAGGTGGCTTGGTGTTGGTTAGAGTCTGAGCACAGTCACTAACATACAGGCAGGTGGCTTGGTGTTGGTTAGAGTCTGAGCACAGCCACTAACATACAGCTAGGTGGTTTGGTGTTGGTTAGAGTCTGAGACAGATAGGGAATATTGATAGTAAGTGGCAGCCTTGTCTCAAACACTTGGCTTCACTTACTGGTCTAAATCTGAAGGCACAAGATAAGTGAGAAAAAAATCTTACTTTTAAGAAAGGTCAATGTACAATTTGTGAACAGATAATTTATTCTAGCATTTTGTAGACACACACACACACACACACACACACACACGCACACACACACACACATAAACACACACACATACACACACACACACACACACACACACACACATACTGTATATAAACATATGTACATTTTTACATATTACTGTGTACTGTAAGTCAGAGATAGGTTGGATTTTCATTACCCTATTATGTTACAACCCCCGAATCCAATTGGGTTGACAGTGTGTTGCATCCTTTGAAGTCATCTAGTCATTTTTAATATTATCCTGTCATTTTATCAGTGAAGCGTGCAATCTGTCAGTAAGTGTCACATAGATGATACGTATCCCTGAATAGCCCATCATCTTAAACCTTCTGAGAGCAAGGGTTGAAAAGGCATTTTTCCAGTCGTCATTGTTTTTTAATAAACTTTCAATTCATGGGTCTTAGCTGAGGCTCCATCTACTTAAATGATGTGTGTTGTTGTCTCTTCAATGGTGTTTGGTTATTTGTTTCATCTCCTATCAGAGGAACTCAGGGCATGATTGCGTTTGAAGTTTACAGGTATGTGACCTAAAGGTAAATTGCTGTAAAATGCTCTACCCTGGAGGTCACTCTAATCTTGTGGACACTTACAATCAAAGAGCGTTGAAGCTGTTTTCAGACAGCAGAGGCTCAATCAGAGTTATCTCTGACAGGTACAGGGTTGTTTGAAGGCTCAAAGTAAAGTAAACAGGGGGAGAGGTGTTAAGCCTTTGTGGAAATCTCCCAACTCCCTAAATAAAGATTTTGATGAAAGCAGAGTTTCTACTTGAGTTTAAACTCTATAAGCTTCTTAATAGTGAAGCTTGCCATTCTAGAAACCCTGAAAACGTCAGGATACAGTATGGTTGCTGAAAGGTATCGATTGCAGATGTTTGTGGGCTCACCTGAAGATGCAGAGGATCACGATGGCAGTGCTGAGACAAATAAGAGAAACACTGTGACCGATAGTGTAGCCAATTTTCACTTGCCAAAAAAACTTCCCCTGTGTATAAAACAAAAGAATAACAAGCATCTTTTTTAATATAATTACTACTACTAACTACTAAAAACACAAACATCCTAAGAAAATCATGCATCACCTATATTATATATATATACCTATATTATTATGTTGGTCAATATACAACCATTTATTCAAAGAAGCAAAATTTTCACATTTCGTATGAAAAATGATTGAATGATTTGTCAGTGTAAGTGCTATTGACCATTACAGGGTTATGTGATCTCCTTGTTAATAATCAATAACCTAAATCTGTTGTTCCACCTTCAAATGCAATAGAAAAGGGTCTGCCTATGACCTCCAGCAGAGCAAAATGTCGATCTATTGATCTCATGAGGAAGCTTGCACAATCTAGTGTCCTTCTTCCTCTCTTTCAAGCGACAAAATGCTACAATCTGTAATGCCCCCTGCCACAGGACAAGGACATGCTGTCCTCCCTCGCATCTGCCGTTCTCGGAACATTCAAAGCTCAGTATTGGACCTTTTTTTCTACACGGAGGCCAAGAGCAGTTCACTCTGCTAACGGAATACATCGGTGCCAGGCCCGTAAATGCGACTCAAAAAATTCCCAACATCAAATCCCTTTTAAAGGCCTTCACTAGTGGAGTATCTCCTGAGTCATTTATCCAGCAAAGTAATGAGGCGGCCTCAGTGAGACGAGAGCACCCACAGAGAAAGCTTTTACCACCCTGTAGGCTGCATTCAGTTTTCCTTTGAGTTGCCCTGTTGTCAAAAGAATAAATATCAGGCTCCCCGTCCTGTATGTAAAGCCAGGTTTTACCCATCAAAACTGAACCTCAAAGAAAACATAATGGAACAAACAGCCAATGTTATTATTTCATTCATAATGCCAAAGACAAGATGCCTTAATTCACAATGAGTAATCTCTGCCTGGGAAAAAAACAAAGGCAGGAGAAGTGGTGGATTAGCCCTGCCACTTCAGACCCACGAACTGAAGCGAGCAGACAAAGATTGATGTTGACAGCAGCCATATTCCGTTTTTTTTATGTCACTCACTGTCTTTTTAGGTTCTGAATATTTCATTAGTGGTTGTTCAAAGTCTCTAGGGCCAATTTGGATCTATGTGTAAAATATGTAATGTGAAAATGTACTCAACTGAACCACAATGACATTTCTGATTGCAGCCAATATATTACAGTAAGAAAATAAATCTCACAACCCTCCACACAATACTATGCTGCACATCATCAGATACTATTTTCTAGCATAATATTCCAGAACACTTACTTAACACAATTTTAAACTAAATAATTGTGTTTCAACTTCTGTTATATTTTTTGTGAAACACTTACGCTATACAGTTGTACGTTATACTGCATTGCAGCCTACATTCTTGGGTGAGTTATTTAGTCAACACAGAGAAGCCCTATTAAATTTGTGCAGCCAATGCATTTTAAATCTGACCTGAAACCAACCTGTACAAAGACAAAAACAAAAGTATACTGAAGACTCACTGTTTCTCTTTATTGACTTCAGAGTTGCTCCCTTCCCTTACCATGGGAACAATATAAAACACTGTAACATAGTATATCTCTATTAGAGTCAGTGGGGGACAGGATAGCTGCACTTTCTGTACTCACATCATCCCCAGTGCTGTTGAGATTATAGCCACAGTTCACGGCGATGTCGACGGGATGCATTTCGGTCCAGCCCTCTTTTGTACACGTTTTCGAGAGATTGCCTAAAGAGTAAAGAGAAAATGAAGATAAAAAGGATCAAATCAATGTATTTAGTTTTTACAAGCCACACTGCCTAAACAGGTGTAGACAAGTGTATAATGTGAGCAATGAGCTTGAAAATATGAGACTGGAGTCTTAGCATGTCTGTGGCTTGTGAAAAGACCGTCAAAAGGAGGCCATTTAACTGGAACATTTTTCATTCAGGAAATAATGACAGTGCTGCTTTGACTGGTACTTAATGCACACAGTACCTTCACACCTTCACAGGGGAGCCCTTTGCATCTAACACAATACACTCACAGTTTCACACTGCTGGCTCTGGAACAGCAGCTTACACTGCCTCCGTCTTCACTTATTATCAATTTCCCCATCTCACAGACATGTTGTGTGTTACTTTCGTTCATTCTATGTTCCTCTCAAACTCCTTGGCTTCCTGTCCCTCACTTATTGTCTTAAACAATTGAGAAAATAAATAGTATTAAAGTCAATGCTATCCATCACAAATGTGCCTTGCCTTGCCTGGTTAAGCAACATGTCCTGTTCATCTACCTCACCGCAGGACCTGGTGAAAATGCACATCAATAGCAAATGAGGCGTACAGCAGGTGAATCAAACTGAACATTCAGTACAGACAGTAGCTCCCAAAAGATCATTTAGCTTTGCGGTTCTCTCCAAAGCCTGAAGGAACCAGACACAAATAGCTAATGTGGCCTTCCAATGTGGCTGACTCAGCACTGTCTCCGACCGTAGTGGTGGCAACTGGTCGCAGCATCCTTGAGAATTTAGAAAAATATTTTAAAATCTGGTTGTATTGGCTGTCCTGTAGGTGTAGGAGAATTAGTTGTCTAGGTGATACACGCATTGAAACTTAATGACAATTCAATGTACTTTCTGCATATTTTGGGGGATATATGTAATAGTTTTGTTTTAACCCTTGGTAAGCAACGTACGTCTGATTTGATACAGATATATAAACTTCAAAACCATAACATTTAGATTTTTTAACCTATTGTTTATTTCACTTTAAGTTACCTTCAAATACATTGTTTTTTGTTAACGGTGAGATTCACAACTTGAGTATGGTCAATTAGTTGCAAGATTAGGTTTACATGTCTGTCAAACCAAAAAATAACTGAAATAAAGCATTCATATTATTTTATTAGCAAATTCACTTTCATGTATTTGTGGTTTGCCCTTGATAAAAATTACCCAATTTTGAGAGAAAATTTGTTTCAACAATGTAATCTAAGGAGCTGTGGTATACTAGCCTTGAAATCAATAGAACGCGGTAACAGTGACTATATGCCTTTTTTAGACAAGGATCCACTTTAACTGTTTTGATAGGGTCAGGTCAAGATTGAAAAAAATTAGGAGATGAAGTTGAAGGTCATGACAAAACTATAACTTCTGCTTTAAGATATTTCTAAACATGAAACATCCCCAAGGAAGTCCCTCCAGTCCCTCTCTGCATCATGTAAGCACTAAACAGTACTGTACATGCAACTTTTGGGATAAATGATAATAGCCAGCACTGAATAAAACATCAAATCCCACAATCGGAAAAAAAAAATGTTTTAAAGTCTGTCTAATTTTGTCCAAAATAGGTTTTCCAAAACTGCAAAAAGGGAATAAATTAACTTTACTGTTGATCCCATCCATGATAATAATAAAGTGGTGAAAGCATTAAATCTGAGGAAAAAGTTACCATGAGTATACTATTGTGTAGACAAAGCTATTATTCAGAGCAATTTGTCTACTTAAATAAACGTCAGGAGCCAATAGATATTGTATTATGTACTTTGTCGCTACTTGCTTGTGCACTGTTTCCATGTTAAAATGGGTTTCCTGAACAGATAATCACAGTACACTGTCTTTCTTGCGGCATTCAATTTGTGGAAAGCATACTTTCCCCATTTATCCACTCATTTCTTAAACATGAGAAGAGTTCCAAAGACAAATCAAAATCGTTGATGGTACAACATTTTACTTCACCTAAATGCTAAGCAAAAGGAGAACAACTAAACACAAAGCTGGTAGCTTCAGAGATGTTAACGTTATCAAGAAAACATTGATCTCATGATAAGCACGTTATGAGTGATTTGCTTATGCAGGTAAGTAACCATATTTACCCCACTTTAGATGACATATGATTAACCACAAAATATAAACTATTTACATCATATATTTCTGTTCTGCTCTACAAGTTCACATTCAACCTACAAAGAGGAAGCTAACGTCCTCCAAGGAAGTGCACAGCTTTACCTGTGCTTTTAATATACAGGTAATACCACAGCAAAAGGATCAGTTTCTCTGGTTTTACTATTTATAGGTATGCATATAGAAAAGAAGTGGATTAGGAGAGAAAATGGGGAGATAAAAGAAGAAGCTGAAGATGTGTGCACTTCAATGAAGGCCTTCACCTTTCTAATTTACAGTCACATTCAACTAGGCCTACCTAGCAGAACATATATACACTTAGATGTTTGTTCTTTACGCAGCCTTCACATTTTTCAGGGAGAGAAAGGGATGCCGGGAGCTCATTGTCTGTCCTGGTCTTATTGAGAGAGGGGCCGTATTTGTGGCTGTGTTTACTATTGAATGTCTGTTACCCTCCCACTTGCACAGGACTACAATACACACACACACAAACACCCTAAACGCACCCACACAAACATTCATACAAAAAAGTATTGATTGTCAGATTGCCTCAAGACTTTTTCTTCCACAATCAACCATTAAAAAAAAATAGGAAAATACATGTACTATATCTCAAGTATTCATACTCATGGCACAAACCATTTCCACATTTTGGTTTGAAGGCATGCATCCTCTGGAGACATGTTTTAAAATATAGGCTGTCAGAAGCTAAATTGAACTTTCAAAGCCTAGCAATACACTAATATCCTATTTTACACAACCTCCTAATGCTTAAACACTATCATCTGACCATTCCCCACCACTGGCATTCAGCAGGTTGTCCGGTATGTTGCCAGGGCATTTCTTTTGCAGGGATTTCCCTGTAAAGTAAACAACCCTGTGGCCCTGTCAGACTAATTCTTACAACCAACAGATGCAATTTTCAGGACCGTAAAACAAATCACTAATCTACAATTATACAAACAGACACGATACACACTATGCTGTCACTACTGAAATAAGGTAATCCCATTACCCAGCAGTTTCAACTCTCAGGCTACACACAGAACCACAAATCTCAGCGGCAAACCAGTCAAAAACAGGGCTATTGTGTTTTCTTGTCGAGTTAAGATGTTCACGTGCTGGTTCGTATTTCATTGGGACACAATCATGCATTTGCAAATTCATCAATGTCACATTGGGTTTGGACATTATCTGTAACATGTATCTGGCCACGTTAATTCAATTCAAATTGAAGAGGCAATGGGCAAACAAACAGAGGTGGCTTTAGAGATAGCAGGCAAAGATGGAGTGAAGAGGACAGAGTGAACAGGATCATTTATATACGTGACACCTGCTTATTATTGATTGATTGTTCGATTTAAAGTCAAATGATCAAAATCTCTCTAGTAGTCAAACCCCCAACCACTTGACCACTGGGTTTGCCTCTGAATGGTTCAAATGCAATAGCTGGCTTAAAAACACAGCAGGGGGATGCTTTGTACGCTGCATCAGAAACACAACATTTGGACATACTGCAGTGAAGCCATTCACAGACCCCCTAACTCTCAACAATGATTTGGTGAGGAGATTATATGAAAGAAACCTGAAGAGAGATATATCTTGCAGCCCAACATGGTTGTTAGACATCTAAAACATAATAGGTATGATACAATGTGTCTTCTAGAATTGTTGACATCATTGTATATTAGCTTGACGCAGGACATTGTGATGCGAGAAATAATGTGTGGGAGAAATGTAAACGTGATGTAACTACTAAACAATATGAAGTCACAATGAAATAATGTGAAAACCATAGAAATATAAAGATAGATATTGTGCCAACAATTCTACAGGTCACTTGAAAACCTAATAAATATTTTACATATCTTACAACTAAGCATTGCACTGTCCTTTACTTGTCTTTTTTGCAGAATCTCCTCACTAAATCCTTACAGTAGAGATCGGAAAAACCTGGTCAGAAGGTTTTTTTCCCCTTCAAAAGCTCTATAGACAGAATACATCACATTCATGCCCCTGTACACTCCTAGGACTGCATGATTTATGAGAAGAATAGAGTGGAATTCAAATGAGATTCACGTTTATAGTTCTGGTTTCTTGTTTCCCAATAGTTTTTTTTTATTTTTTTTATTTGGGTAATATTACATCTTGAAAATAACATGTCTTACTATATGGTTATGCTTACTAAGACAAACGACTTATTTACTCAAGAGACAATCAGTGTGACAGTTGCCTCAGTACTTTGCATCTAGTTCTAAAGGGAAGGGCTAGTCATTTATGTCTGTCTGTTTGGTAATTCCAATGCACCTTCGAGTCACCCTGCAACTATTCCCTCTTCTCCCTGCCCTGCCCTTCCTGTCTAAACACATCTTACAGAGGGCAGCGTTGCACCTGTGTTTGTCATGACGTGGCATGTTTAACTGGGACTGATATTTGATAGTTTCATATCAATATTTTTACAGAGGTATCTCTTTTTTTTTTCTTGGCCTGAAAGCCCAAAACGGGTTGAAGTCTGGAAAAGCAATACAACTGCAATGCAGAAAGCATACAGTATGTCATGTTTATCTTATTTCCTTCTGGAAATAAGGATTAATCTCAAGGCCCCCATGAAGAAGAGAGTCAATATACAAAAGTCTACTGTACCACAGAGAGGAGAGTCACGCTAAAAAGCATGTTTATTTTGTTAGTTTTATGATGCCAATTGCCCCAAGTAAAAGGTTTGGTCTTTACATTTTTATTTATGATATTACATTTAATTTCATTATTTCATCCATGTAAAATGATTGTGTGCCTTCCAGAGATCACTAATTCATAAATAGTAGGTCAAATAATATATTACTCTATATTTACAATGTAGGCTTTTGTATTGAGCTGCATTGTCTGAAAATACAAATATAGATACTTTTAAGTACTTCATGTGGGCCTACATCAAAACATTTGCCTGTCAACCACACCCCAATTAATTTAGTTCACTAAAAAGGTCAAGCCTTGAGTATGTCCTAAGTCAAGTCCATAATGAGAGCATGACTAACAGCAGTAAAAGCAGAGGTGTTACTCTAATGAATACACACTTTTAACGAGCTGAGAGGTAATCACCAAAAACTGTTGGGACAAGTAAAAAGCTAATGTGCTATGTCACCCACTGGGATGCTTAGTTAGGTTCACTTCATGTCATTGTAACACAGTGGCAAACTGTGTACCTACATGAACTCTTAGTAAAACACTTTTGAATAACTTTCAGTAATAAGCAGTAATTAGACCATCAATAATTTATTATCTCATTATTAGTAAATGTGTGATAATGATTTATATATTATTTCTGAAAGATGAGTTACTGTAATTTATAATTTATTTAGGCACTAGTAAATTATGAATTGGAGGCTGACCATT
>JAVQIZ010224402.1:0-10464 GCA_036023535.2 Galaxias brevipinnis | reverse complement strand
CTTTTTGATGTTGTCAAGATGATCACTTCGTTTATATACCAAAAAGGGTGGATTGTTGAAATAATCATATTTCTATATAATGATTTGGATAATTATTGTTTATTGATTGCCATATTAGTAATTGCAGGGATATAATCATCTTAATCATATTCAAGAATTGGATTGGCACGACCATGTCTGGTCGGTTGATAAGGTCTGAATGTATGACGCTTTCACTCCATTCCTTCATCGCTATCACCTGTTTACACTAAGCCAGGAACATGTTGTTGCCTGGGTATTACTATTCTGTGAAAATCCTTGGACAGAACTCTCATCTTAGGTAGTGGTTGGTATCGGAGGGTCCATTGAGAAACAAGTTATATTCCCTTTGTCAATGTTGTGTTATGATTAATTCTGAATAAATTCTTAGAACCTCCTTACATACTAAAATAACTTGAAGACTTAGTTTTCTTCCACAATTGTCAAAAACTTCTTTGACTTGAACTGGATGAGAAAGATACTCCAAAGTTTCACAAAGCCCTTCCGGCGCCATATGCGGTAAGACCTGAAGTGGAGGCAGAGTCGAAGAATTTAGTGGATGCAGGGATTCTGTCACACTTGGAGTGGAGTGAGTGGGCCACACTCACTGTTTCAGTGTTAAAGAAAGGAAAATCGGGAAACATACTCATCTGGGGGGACTTTAAAGCGACTGGCAACCCTGTACTCCACACAGTACAGTATCCACTACTTCATTTTGAGGACATATTCGCTTCCAGGGGGGGATCGCTTCACAAAAATAGATTTAGCTCAACCTTACTAACCAAGCTTATATTGTGGACTTGTCTTAAACCCAAGTAATGAGTATTCTAACACTTGTCAGGCCAAACCTGAAAGCTGCTGCAGTTGCTGGACCCGCTCAATTTGTTTAAGAGTGAAAATACTTTCAATGCAATGAGAAACAGAACAGAAGAGTCATTTCAAAATTGGCCATATTGTGACATATCTTGTGTTGAATGAAAATTACACTAGAATTCATGTGTTGGCACTGACAAAGTCTGACATGATTTCTTAAGTGATAATTGTTACTCATAAAATGCATAGATTTAT
Organism: Galaxias brevipinnis; assembly: GCA_036023535.2. Taxonomy (NCBI): domain Eukaryota; kingdom Metazoa; phylum Chordata; class Actinopteri; order Galaxiiformes; family Galaxiidae; genus Galaxias; species Galaxias brevipinnis. The sequence continues at coordinate 9,378 of JAVQIZ010224402.1, read as the reverse complement.
CCTATAGTCTCCCAAATGTTTTTGAGCTAGGGACTCACAACCTCAGTATTTCCAAAAGTCCTGGCTATGGCCTTGAATGTACATCTATATTGATGAATGTCAACATAGTAATCCATACATTTGTACATAAATGGAATTTGCATGTGTTCAGACAAGTACTTGACTGTGTACCTGTCAGCTGCTGAGACTTAATTCATGATGTAAACAGATGGATATTATAATTGTCTTAATGGGGGTTCATGCTTCTAGACCACCGCATAGTTACTGTTACATACAATAATATTGTTCAGAATTACATCGTTAGTTAAAATATTTCACATTTAAAACATACAATAACAGCACAGTACAAAAAAGGTGGGAAAAAAGCAGCCACTCTCATTGTGTACAAGCCCTATTGTGGGGGCCCCCTCTGTAGCTTGTTTAACAAACTGAAGGTGGGGAATATGACTTGGCCTGAAAAATTATTTTCCGTCAGAAGATTTTTTTTTTTGCTTTAATCTCTGCATTTAACACCTGTAGTGTTAGTTATTAACACTATACCGGTGCTATACAAAAATACACTTTGTAAAGTGTTAATTGAACATAAAATGGTGGTTTCTATATAAGCACGAAAGTGTTTTCAATTTCAGGTTTAAATTTTGCTGTGTGTACTCGCAAACCTTGAGCAATTTCTCACTTCAACACTGCCATCTGTGTACCTGTGTAGTGAGTAGGTCTTGGAGATTCAAATGAGTATTTCACGCTTTTGAGAATATTGTATTGGCGGCGAGATTCACCGCACCACTCTATTGACAATGAGAGATAGATAATAATAATAATTTTATATGCACCTTTCTGGACACCTAAGGTCACATGGCAGAAACAGAAACCCATGGCATAGAATGTAGAAACAATATATACAACAATATATAGAATGTAGAAACAATATATACAAATATATACAAAAATAGTACAATATAACATTTGAAATGCAATAACCATAAAGACAGATACAGGGGAATTGAGACAGGGAACATCAAACATATAAAAAAGTCAAAGAGAACAAACTTGGGTTAAGCTAAGGCAAACAAGTGGGTTTTGAGGTGGGATTTAAAAATGTTAATGCATTGAATGAATCCTTGCAGCTGAGTTCTGTACACACTGGAGCTTATCCAGGGCCTTATTTGATGCCCCAAATAGGACACCATTGCAATAATCCAGTCGTGAGGTGCGTTGTGGCCAAATTTGGGCATCCTAGCAGATGTTCCTGCCTGGGATGTGGTTCAGGTGTGAGGGAAGGGTCAGAGTGAAGGCCAGGTCACCAAAGAGACAGTATGTGCTTTTTGGAGACACTGAAGGCTAGAAGTTTGTGTCTTAGTCATAACATAAAGTTATGTCTAAGTTTCCTGTGTACGTGTCCTTAGTTATGCTGATTGTGAACATGTGATCCACCTTGACCAATGGGATGATTGTTTATCTTAGACCTATACACTCGTTAGAACTAATCAGAACTTGCTATGTCGTTAGAGTGAACTGACTGTAGTAATTTATCTGTGTACAGACTCTGACTCAGACTCTGTAGCCATCAATAAAATTTTACTTTTAATTGTTCTCCCTCTCATTAATTGGTTATTTTCTGTCAAAGATTGAAATTATCCATTACAGGTGACAAAAGCATGAATTAATGTTTCAGCAACTGCATCCGTTATTAGTGGTCTGAGTCTGGAGATGTTTCTCAGATGGAAGAAGGCAGACTTGGTGACAGCTTTTATGTGAGGTTCCATGGAGAGGGTGGAATCCAAAACCACACCGAGATTTCTGGCCTTGGCAGAGCCTATCCAGGTGGTCAAGGAGGATGTTGAGACTAACTCTATCAAAGCTGAGAGGTCGAGAAGAATCAGCAGTTAGGTTGCTGGAGTCTGCTTCCAGAAAAAGATAATTGATGACCTTGACCAAAGCTGTTTCTGTGCTGTGATTTGCCCAGACCCCAGATTGCATAGGTTCATACAACTCATGAAGAGACATGTGGGACTGTAGCTGAGCAGCTACAGTGTGCTCCAGGATTTTGCTTATGAATGGAAGGTTGGAAATGGGCCAAAAATGATTGTGGGACTCCAGGTCCAAACCCTGCTTTTTGAGGATAGGGGTGACAACAGCCATCTTAAATTCTGGAGGGACAGAGCCAGTTGTAATGGAGGTGTTTACAATGTCCACAATGAGGGGGCACAGAGTGGGCAGACATGACTTGAATAGGGAGGTGGGCATAGGGTCAAGTGTGCAGGTAGATGATTGCTCTAGGCACAAAGGATTGTGGGAAATAAGGGAAGCAATACTTTTGTTAATCGTTATTTGTTCACAATTATTGTTCTGAAGATTGTTCCTTGTTGCTTGTGTTGTCTTTGACTGTCTGTACACTGCTAGTTCTGTGTATTGTAATTGTTTAGTGTGCAGAACCGTGTAGTAAGCCAGGCCACCATAGCACCAGGCTAAGAGGGCTCTGAATCATCAATGTAGGTGACTAGTTATGGTTGGTTTTGAAGCTGGGCCCATCCACACACCCACACTTTAATATCTTAAATACATTGGCTTTTAGTGATGCCTGGAAGTGGTGTTATGTTATTAGTTTTATTTAAAAGTTGAAACAAAAAATACTATCTTAAAAAAGTGATTGAAAGGGTTAGGGTTAACAAAAATTTGTATGTTGAAACCACTAATCGGGACAAGTATATTATAAGTTATCTATATAGTGAACTTGCATTGCTAAATTGAAACAACACTAGTATACAGTCCTGTTAACTTACAGACAGCAGTTTGAAATTTGAATACATTTAAGTTGATTTTACCTATAATTTTAAGGCAGCAATTGAACTTAAGCTTTTAAGTTGAACCTTGTGGATTTGTTTTACAGTGAAGGTGGACACAATGACACAAACGAGGACAGATGAAATCTAGTTGCAACCCCAACCTGACTACACACAGACACGCAAAGAAACACCACACCATGACAGCAGTGTCATACTCTACATATTGCTGGTATACTGGTTACACCCTTCGATTACATTTTTATAATTTTGTGAAATTGTCTGTTTTTGTTTCAGCACCCTTAGTGAGCAAAAGTAAAATTCGACATTACCACGTAGACCAGTCACGGCGCATACTGGCCTTACCTGAATCCCTTAATGTTTTGCCACACACTTTCTGGTTACCACAGACCAATCAAAATCATTGGTTTATGTTCAGTAGTGTTAGCAACAATCCAAAGATTTTCAGTGATTGGTGCAAATATTTAAAGAGCACGGTACCTCCAAGCTTTACCTTACATCACCCTGTACGTAGGCTATTATTAACGAAACTTAAAATAACCCTGAAATAAATTTATCCAGTAGCATCCACGAATTTAATTTTAGTTATCCGAATTCTCGCATGTTTTTCGAGCTTGATGGTCGCAAATGTACAATATCAGCGTATAATTATTTAATGCCATAACTTATAGGCGAGGGTTATTGTTTGATCGAGTTTCTATTTCAGACGCAGGCGGCTAACCTGTCACACCGGATTAGCCACTAACCTGTTAAACAGGATTGGACATAGTGGTTCCAGTACTGGTAGCTGTACAGATAGTGTTAATTCTTACTTCCGTAACACAAGTGAAGCTCAGACTACCATATGGTTATAGAATTTGCTTTTAATATATAATCTAGAATGATGATTTCCTATTAATACAACATTAAAACAATATGAAATGACAATCCTTCTTTGTAAAATAGGATATAAATATAAATTAAAATAGCCTTTATCTGAAACGCTTTACATTTTAGAGAAACCAGCTTTTAAAAAGGTACTTGTTGATACTTGGACGAGAGCCTAGTTGACGAGGTATTTCAGAGATTACTAAAGGTAAGTGCAAAAATGATTTGCTCTTAATTTAGCCTTTAAATTCATTTGTATGTCACTGATATTTAATGGCCTATTTGCAGTTCAGTTGTGCCTCTAAATACTTGAAATAAAAGAGCTTGTTCTCACACTTTACTATACCTTTTAATGTTACATATTGCATATAACGATGTCATTAATCTGTCCAATCTTAAATAGTGTTATATATTAGGCAATAGTGTAGCCTATTGTTAGTGGAAACTTATTGTAATATTTAAACGAAGAGCGCTAATAGCTCAATGTTATTTTGCATAATAGGGGTTATTTTTCATAATAAGTTACCATAATTGTAGAAGACTGTAAACTACAAATTTGACCTTAGAATGTGAGGGCAGCAGGTTAGTTCTATGTTGTCTGAATGCTTACTACGCACTTACGCAGTCACCTCACTGCGAAGTAAAAACAAAAGAAAAATTACCTTGTCTCGTTAACTTTAATTTGAAATAAACATCTGTATGCATAGAAAACAATCAATTATTTTTCTTCCCTCCCACAGAGTAAAGTAAACGGATGGATTCCCCAAAAACCACAGTGCGTGTTCTTGTCACAGGGGGATCTGGACTGGTAGGTAAAGCCATCGAACATGTAGTTCGGGAAGAGGGCCAGTGTCTCGAAGGCGAGGAGTGGACGTTCGTCGGCTCCAAAGATGCCAACCTTGTGTAAGAGCACTCGCAGCATTAACTGCGTTAACTACCGTTTTAGGCGTAATTTCGAGGGAGCCAGGGTGCGCACCTGTGCGGTCTATTACCCCGTGGTTCGCCACATTCGTAATAGAAACAAATCAAAAACCTTATTGGCAGTGGCTAACGTAACCAAGGCTTGCGTTTAAATGTGTGGGATTGTCAATACTTTAACCCAACAATTTCTAACCACTCGCCACATCCGTAGCTGTCGCTTATTGTTTGCGATTATAGTGCATAGAATTGCTGTTATGAACTGTATATGTTGTCCTTCGTGGTCGTTAAAACAAGTGTGTTAGTTGGTCAAATATAGCCAGAAGTTCATGCTAAATTGGAAAAAAAAATTGGTTGTAATTTTGTATCATTCGGACTACTTCTCATTCCACCGTGTCACGCCTCTCCATGCATTATGTGCAGCGCTTTGTAGTCAGTCAGTCATGCAACTATGAGACAGCTGTGCTGTTGTGGCTACATGGCCTTTCTAACAGGCAGACAAAACCAAAGTCAGAAGTATTATTTGTGGTTCCGCGTTCATTTAAGGGTATTTAATTAGCCCAGATGTTAAATTGAAATGTTTGAAGCTTGAAAAAGCTAGTAGTTTCACTGAACATTTCTGGAGCATTGTTGAACAATTTAACAAGTTTCATAATCACTGCTATTAAACAGAAAACAGATACATTTGGCAGTTATGTAATGACTTTCAAATATATTGTTTTATGACTGCATTTACCTATTTTAACAATAGAAATCACAAAGATATCCCCATTTTTATATTCACAAGAAGACTTTCTAAAGAATCGGTATCGGGATCGCTTGGTATCGGATTGAAAACAATTAGGGCTGTGGTTAGGGCTGCACGATAAACTGTATATTTATCGCAATAACGATATTGCTACCAACAATATATCTTGTAAAATACGAGCAAAATTAACTGTTAAATTAACAACACCAACTCGCCTCACTGCATAAAAGCAAGCTCAACTTTACTTTCAGTCCAGACCAGGGCTACGACCAATCACAGGTGTTCCTGTTTTGTATGCTAAGGAGTTGATCCACACTCTCACAGGAGACAAAATTCCATTTTGCCAGCCTGCTACTTTCAAAAGTAACCTACTGCATTCGTTAGACGAGATTGAGTTATGAGTTAAGCGGTTTGCGTAGTTGTACCATGAAGTAAAACTACACATCACCTAAAGAATCACCACAAAGTACATTGTAGGTGATGAGGGCATTCAAACTAAGATAGTTGAATAATGTTATGATGTGGTTATGTCCAGATTAGTTCTGGTTTGGCAGGGCGGTGTGTAAGAACTCTTTATACCCGCGTAACAAACATTTCCAGAGCTCTACTCAATGCCCGAGGCAACCATTACCCACAAAATAATATGAATGTTCCCTAAACATTTGGTTACTCAATCGAACTATCAAGACTGTACACAGGTTTTGATTTTACATGTTACTGAATTTCATTCCTTTCCATGCTAGCAGGTATCTCAGACCAGCGTGCATAACAAAAAGCTGGCTAATTAGTTAACATTACTTGGTGTTTTGCAGTGCAGTTCTACCAGTGTTTTCCTTTACTAACTCGGAAATAACTAAGTACAGAAATGGCATACAATGCATGTGCCATGCAGTCTCTATTTGAGTAAGTAAACATTTGTGGAATAGCTATATTATTTTAAATACCCATGATCATTGTATTTAAATGTGTGCTCGGGTGTGCAGTCATAAATCTTTCTTATATAAGCCTATTTTTATGAATAAATATGAATGTTCTGTTTATTACATTATATTATTTTATTGTATTTATTTTGTTTTTCAGAAATAAAATATTGTTGAGATTATCATGATAACAAAATTCACATAATATATCGGGATATTGATTTTAGCCAATATCGTGCAACCCTATCTGTGGTATCGCCCATCCCTACTGCTATGTTCCCAAATGATAATTATATCTAATACTAATACTACTAATTTTTACTACGTTTCTGTAACTAATATGTATCTACTTTTCCCGCATGCGGTCCAAACCTATCATCTGCTTACAAGTCTTAACAAAGAACGCAAATAAAATAAATTTTGCCAATCTCAAAAAGTTTTTTGAACAAAATATACACATTACATTCAGTATGCTGCACTACACATTACTGATAATACAATGCAATTAAGGCTGAACGATTTGGGGAAAATATCTAATTGCGATTTTTGTGACAGATATTGCGATTTGATTCGCGATATATTTATATTTTTAAAGTAAAGTTTCAGTTCAGTATTCACTTTGTAATATATTTAAAACATGTCATGGTGCATCGCCACCTGAGATACCATAAAAATATTACCTGCACTTTATTTTAGTGCAAGGATGAGAACTGAAAAGATATGAATTGATTTCAACAATGAATAAGTATTTTTTTAAATATTGGCATAGAATGTAGAGCAATCAAACAGAACAATTATCTCAAAAGCTGTCACTGTTAAGTAAGTTAAATAAAGTAAAGTTTGTGGTTTTTAGTAAAGCTAAATTGACAACACTTTTTTTCCTTGGGTTTCATGTTTTTGGTGAGCGTATAGGTAGTCGCATTAGGCCACTTCTGATTGGTGAGCATGACTTGTGCATGACTTGCACATGAACAGCACAGCACTTCTTATTGGTGAGCATGACTGTCACACAAGGATGGCATGCATTTGTATAAGCGTTGACCGTTTAAACCCTGAGCTAACTTAAATCGCAGCCTTTGCGATTTGATAATTGCATTGTCTCAAATCGCGATTTCAATTTGAAATGGATTAATCGTTCAGCCCTAAATGGAATGATATGTACTAGGCTACTGATTAAAACATTTATGTTTAAAATGTTTCATTAATATATAATAACTATAGTTTGATTAGATGGACAATGTTATGATATGCATTATCAAATATATCTGTTGCAATTTTTTAGCCAGGCCATTATAAAATTGGAATCCTGCGCCTCCGCCACCTATATTTCTTTAGAATTTGTGTATCAAATTCCTCCTGCTCACTGATTAAAAAAAGAAAAGTTTGATAGTTAGTGGAAAATGGTTAACACTTTCATGTTCTCGTTTTACTAAAGTTTGTAACGTTAGCTAAATTAATACTGAGCAATAACACATAGTGCAATAGCCTAACTTAAAACATTAACATCACTAAAAATAGTGCAATTAATTAATATGGACCTTTAGCTAATTGTTTCTTTAAATAGGCCTAGGCCTAATCAACTTCACGCGATCACCAAAAAATAACTTAACAAACTAATGAACATACAGTTCGCCTACTTTAGCTGAACCTATACGCATCTGGGGCAGCAGCGTTCTGAAACTGGCTGGCGTATATCTGCCTTAGCTTTTCAGATCTGCAGCCTCCCTCTTCTCTACTTCTCACTTTCTTTCGAATCACGCTATTGCCAGTGACGGTGTAACGATCTAGGGAATCCGAAGAGGCTGCTGAGCTAGCTAACCCCCCCCCCCCCGGCCTATACCCAGAGGCGTCATGCACCCAATTTTACAGAGGGGGCACAGTTTCACAACTCCATATGCCGCTTTTGTGAATATCGGGGCCAAAAATTAATTTTTATGATGGCAGAAGTTTGCTACCAGTTTTGAAATGCGCTTAACCAATGCCTTTTTGTGATGATGCTCACATATTGAAATCGTAAAGTCATATTCTTATTATTAGGCCGATTTTTGGCACCCTAACTACACCCGCAGTTTTGACCCTTACATTCTAACACCCACAGGTGTAGCACAATAGCATATAGTGAGCGTGTATGTAGCTAAGTGATCGGTTCACGTGTTATATTTTTATTACTATTTTTTATAGTTTTTTGCCCCCATTGAAAGTAATGGGGAGAGCGTCAAGCCCTCTTTAGTGGACGAAGTGAACAAGGAATGAACGACTAACACAATCGAGATATGGCCACTTCTACATTAGTGCATGGAACTTAAGCTCACCACTATTGCTTGGCAAACCTAGTTTATTGTCGTTCAACCATATCTGGGATACCAACCCACAACCGGAAAATAGTTGTAAAGAACATGTGAACAGGACATTTAAAATATATTATGTAAAGTGTTTGTTAAACCAGTTGTCCACATTAAATTAGGAAGTCATTAAGTAAATGATTAAAATAAATATTAAAATAATGATTTGTGGAAATCTAAAAGGAGATATTTACTAAATACTTGGGATATTAAAGGATGAAATAAATTGATTTAAAAAGATATTGCAAAGAAACACTGTGTGCATGAAATAACATAGGAAAATAATCTAGGTAATTTTTGTAAATTTTTACTTGCCCCAACACAAATAGTTTTATTCATTTGCGGTTATCAAATAACAAAGACTGAAGTTAATTTTCATGATCTTTTCTTTAATCAATAAAACCATACAAATGCAAATACATCTGTGAATTAATCTTAATAGAATTCCCTGTCTGCCACTATCTACATTTAATAAAAATTAATTCAGCCACCTTTGTTTATCATGGATAATAAATTTATTGAATGGTACTGAAGTTGACAAGGCCAAAGCCCACCCACACCAAAACTTTCATGATAGAAAGATATCAATATTATTGATTGAATAATGGGAAAGAAATGCAAAGGTAGATTGTCTTTTGCTACTTTAATCACTTATGCTAAGGTTTTCGAATAGTGGACACTGGACAGCCAAATATGATGTAATAATTGTACTAGCCTACTAATGTTAGTTATTACTAATGTTAATAGTCCTATTTTTCTTCCCATTTCTGTGATACGTTACC
>JAVQIZ010224392.1:0-40868 GCA_036023535.2 Galaxias brevipinnis | reverse complement strand
CCCCCCCCCCCCCCCCCCCCCCCCCCCCCCCCCCCCCCCCCCCCCCCCCCCCCCCCCCCCCCCGGGAAATCTCTGTCCATTCAATGTTTTAAGTATTATAAAAGGCATAGGTACAGAGCTATTTTCTCTTTGCTGTAAAAACACCTGCCCGAATCAATAGCGACTTACCGACGCCACGAATTTAAACGTACCCTCTGCTCTCTCCTGAGGTGCTCCATGGCCAGCTGGAACTCCCTCTCCTTCTGCCAGGCCTCGGCGATGGTGGCCTGGTTCTGCTCCTCGTAGGCCATGGCCACCACGGCCAGGATCAGGTTGACCAGGTAGAAGGAGCCCAGGAAGATCACCAGCACAAAGAAGATCATGTAGGTCTTCCCCGCGGAGCGCAGCGTCTGAAGGGGGGGACAACGCGTTTCGTCAGATACAAAGCATTTACAGAAATATTTCGGGAGCAAAGAAGTTTTTTTGTTGTTGTTGTTTTTTTTTTACAATAAACTGTATCTGGTTTATGGTCAGTCTAATTACATCTAATAAGCAGTGACATTTCAAATATGCATTATGTTAGACAAGTGCTGCGTTATGTTCATATTTGCGTCTACATCAGTGATGTAATTGAATGGTTGAAAAGTAAGAAGTGACATTTCAAATAGGCATAATGTTAGACAAGTGCAGCGTTAAGTTCATATTTATGCTTATAATCGACTAAACATGATGTACAAAAATTGCACCTGGTGATACAGGTTTTCCCAGTAGTCTTGCGTCATAAGCCGGAAGAGGGCCAAAAAAGCCCAACCAAAGCTGTCAAAACTGGTGTAGCCATAGTTTGGGTTCCTCCCTATTTTCAAACAATTAAACCCATCGGGACATTTCCTAAAACAGAGACACAAAAACAAGTCATGTTTAACAACCGATAAACCCAACAGAGGGGCAACAGGTATGAAGGGAAAACAGTGAGCACACGCAGTGAGACACTCTGACATAAAAGCGAGCCAGGGAGGACTACAGACAAAAGTCGTGGCGTGCAGACCATCTTATCTCTACAGGCAACGTCTACCCTGGTGGCCTTCGAGCGCCACGGGGGAGGGAAGCGGATAAGTGAGTAAGTACATTTGTCGCCGTCACCACTCTTTCCTGGACTGAAGAGGGCACTTGGAATTTGGTTCGGGGCCGGAGCACTAAAACGCATTGGAGAAAAAGGGATTATGCTGAGCCAGATGGATATCAAGTTATGTGCGGTTAAAAAAAATAAAAATTTCAGCTTGATGCTTCCATCGCTGATCTTTATTGTCGGCACAGTGGCATTATGGCAAACGTTTCGCCCCACAAGCTAAGGACAAGCCGTGCTGCCACGTCAATCTGTGAGCAGAATAATTTGGTAATGGCCGGGAAACAGCTGGATGAGAGCGCATCGCCCTGGGAACAGCTGCGGATCTTGTCTGGCAGGCTCACCGTCATGCAGGAGGGGAGGAGGACGCCAGCGTTTCGCTTTTGGGACACACGGCGAGGCTAATTTTCTGTCCTGTCAGAGAGCGAAGCAGAAGCTCATCCTGCCAATACCAGCCCTCCTCCTACACTGATGTCTGACTGTGGCTGTGTTATAGATCTCCCTTCACTTCCTTTCCTTCTGACCAGCCACAGTGTATCTGTGCCGTATTTCCACGCACACAGCACACACACACAAACAAACAACACACACAGTCACCTAAAAGACAGAAACAGCAGCTGCTGTCTCAGCATTCAAACATACAAAGCTTGACATATGGTACAGCCCATAATGTTTCCTCTAGTGAGTTTGTATTCTCTTTGAAAATCTCTTTGAAAAGTGACCATGCACATTTTCATTCGAAGAGTCACAGGTGCAAAGTGCACACAGTACATCGGACTTAAAGGGGCCACTGCTTTTGTCACGAAAGCACAGATGCTTTGATGGCGACCTTACATTTGTATCAGGTCACTTATCAATATCAGCGCAAGTGAGCAGAACTGGAATGAACAGAACTCGAACAAACTATTTTTACAAGTCTCTTTATTTGAGTGCCAAGCATCCATTACCATTGCCACTGTGATCTTTGGGCTTGGCTTACAATTCGACATGGCGATGAAAACAAGGCGCATGTTAGGATAGTGATCCTGGAGGTCTCTATAGTTACTAGGCTCTGGGGACCACTATACCCTGGGCATATCCTTTCTTGGTCTAGTTGTTCCTCGGGAGTGCTGCTATTGCATTTCTGTCCAAGGAAACTCACAGGGTGAGTGCTGGCGGATACACTGCTGCCATACACGCACAATGAAGCATGACTTTCACATTGTAACATACATTTCTTTGGTATCACTTGATAAGTCGACTTTTTTCGGGACACAATAACATTCTAAATCTTCCTCCTCCTGTAGTATGTTGGACGCTAAATCCATCTTACATTTTTTAAGAAATTCTATACAGCCATGCCTTGTTCTGTTAAGCTCCCTGTGTCTGCATTGAGTCAAAGAATGAGATGCAGCACAGCTCCAAAAAAGACGAAGAATGCAGACAACATTGGAGCATGACAGCAGAGTAGTATCTGCTTCGTATAGCAAAGCTACTTTTGACTGCTACGAGTTGGGTGGTGGGCGGTGACCCTGATCAGGGAAAGGTCGAAGTCTCCACTGAATGGTTGTTAAGGTCACTGACCTGAGAAAAATCCACTATGTACAGTGGCTATGAAATACAGAATACGCAAGAACTGTTTATGATGTGTAGCTGGTGTTATGTATCGACCCTATTTAAATAGAAGTGCAGCATTAACACGTCTGCCTGTGACTGGCATGTCCTATATTTTGGCATCTGTAAAGCAATAATGTGTGAGAAATTTGCCGTAATCATGAATTGTCCTTTGTATTTGATTTTGTTCCACAACTGTATTGTACAATAGTCGTTGTGAATGTATTGCTGTGTCTGTCATAATAACTGGTGAAACAATCTATAGCAGACGATGATTTTTTTACAATTTATTTGATGGAATCAGACACTGAGTCTGACGATAAACTGCAGGGATTTATGGCATTATGGATGCTTGCTCAGTATGTGTGGGTCTGTGGCATGATGTATGTGAAGCCTTAATGTAGAAACCCACACAGGGATTAAATGTATGAATACACTCAAAAGATTAGGTCTCCTCTTTTCTGACCTGCTTAGTGTAATGTCTTGCCTCCGTCTACACAAGTTGTATCGTCGATGGAGCAGTTGTCTTATCATGATCATTCCATCTTTAAAAGGTGTACATACAGTACCTTGACTTGATTTTTTACTGGTTAATGTAATATCTCTATAAGCCATCTAAATCTTTATATCTGGACTAGACAATCTTAAACGGCAAAAGGGGAAATAATAATGTGAATCAAATTCGGAAAAAAGGACCATTCCTCATTGTTCTGTTAGCTAGCTGAGTCCAAAACAGCAATCATCAAAGAGATTAGAGACAGGAAGAGAGATTACCCATATAGAAATACTTCCGGTGAATCATTCACATAGATTTGTGAACAAGTCTAAACCTTAATCTTGATCAATGACTGGGACATTATATATATTTTTCGGTGTAGTTAAACTTTTAGTATAATATTCCTGAGGGCAGACTTCCAAGATGGTTCAATAATTTCAAAAACCCTTTCAGGCCAATGTCCTCAAATTATGTAACCTTTTTCTCCTTTAACTTCAATATAAACCACTGAATCTGCTTTTCTTTCTTTAAGATTAAGCTTCCTGTATTTGTTTGTTTTGGAACAGGGATATTGAGGGATTTAAACATACACTCATAACTGTTCGCACAATAAAGTGTCGGGGCTCAAACTGATATATGTTACTTTCCATGCGCTTTATAACAAGCTATTAAATAACAGAGATAGAAACTTCTAAGACACATGGTACACAACTAAACACATTGCTATAACAACCAGTCAACCTGATTTTCAATTAATGCATTTCTGTTATTACATATCATGCATGATACTATGATTAACAATAACACCTAGTGGCTGATCTATTCGTTGAAACCCTGGGATTTCAAATTCACTCAGATGGGCATTTAGTTCAATAGAACCCTTTAACAATCCCTGCTGCCACCAGTCATTTTGTGGTGCTTGTTGCGAAAGCATTTGGATTTAAAGGATTACTGTGTGCATGGGCTAAGTAGCTGTATTTGTAATGTTTCACACTGGGTCTTCAATAGGAAAAGCGGTATATCGTCTAAACAAACAATATCATTAATAGATCATGCATGATACACTTTTTGTTTGTTTCGATTGGAACAAAGTTTGACTGCAAATGTGTGAATATACACTTTTTAGCTTTTTTCTTAAATAAATTGATGTACTGCCATCTCATTTTTTTTTTTACATACTTTACCCTTTTTCTAAAGAAGAAAAATAAATATTGGTTCCTTTTGTCATTTAATCTGCATAGAATGAGCAGAGTTTCCTCAAGTACATTTAATTCTACAGAGAACAGCCAGCAACAATGATCTGACTGCTTTTGAACCTAACAGCGTTGTGGATCTTTTGAAATAATGAAATCCCCAGACTCCCATCAACCCGTCTCTCCAGCTGGCACTGCTGTATTCAACATGTAAAGGGCTCCGGCGGAAGCAGAGCGATTAACTGCACCACATGTCATCTTGTGGGCTGCCCCTCACACGCTAGTCCAACACTCTGACTGGACTTTGCCGATTTCGTGTAACGGCACACTTCATGCAGTGATAAACCGTTGACTCTTATGACACAAACAAAAACACTTTCCATTGACATTTAAAGTATTGTAGATGAAAAGATTGGTTGTTTCTGTTTCAAACCAGTCAGTCCGTAGGCTGTCATGTTAAACATCTTGTTATGCAATATTTTGTTGGTTTTATAAGCACACTAGTGAAATGAGCAGAAGCTTACTTACCCAGCGTCACTTCCATATCCACATATTAAGCCGTCTTTGGCTCCTTCAACTTTGTAGAAATTATCTAAAAAGAAGAAATACAGAAAGAAGAGGGGAAGGAAAGTTGGCTTTAATAAAAGGTTTATTTGGTAACAAGTAAAACAAATAGGTGCTTTAAGTACAGTATGTAAATATTTTATTGATGGTATACATACGTACATAGATTGTATTGTAGTATATTTATGTATAGCATAATATCAAATATTCATACAGAGCTGTCAAACGTTTGGACACACTTTCCCATTCACTTGAATGAGAAAGTGTGTCCAAATGTTTGACTGGTACTGTAGATATTCAGTAAAATTCTCTGTGGTTGAAAACGTGAGGCAGCCAATGGCCTATTTCAGGACTGTCCCGATGGTTGGCTGAGACAGACCTTCGTTGGTCAAGAAGTCGTTCATGGAGCTCCAGGTCCTGTTGTTGCAGACGAAGGTGTCGTTGAGGTTGTAGGAGGAGTTGACACAGTGGGCGGCGCTGCGGACGCACTTCTGCCGCAGGATCCCCATGAAGAGCTGCAGGCCGATGAGGGCGAAGACACTCAGACAGAAGACCGTCAGGATCATCACGTCTGCCAGCTTCTTCACCGACTGGATGAGGGCACCCACGATGGTCTTCAGACCTGTATTGATCAATTGACGAATACGGGTTTCAACAGACACCCAACAGTAGTTTGATGGAAACATTTGTTCTCAGAGCTCATCGTCGTCGACGGCTGCATACAAATCGCTATGACTGTTTTGAGGGGCCCCGTTTGGCCCCACTCCCCAGGACATACTCGGAGGAAAGATTAGTTCTACACAATGTCCTTCTCCTCTCACCTGGTATGACGGAGATGGTTTTCAGGGCTCGTAGCACCCTAAAGGTTCTTAATGCTGATACGTTTCCAAGGTCCACAAACTCTGTCAAATATCTAAAATCAGAAGTGAACAAACTATGACACAGCAAAAACACGCTCAAGATGGCGTTTAACCGGAGAGGAATTGAACAAATACATTCTGATCACACAAGTAACTTTGATTCAGCTTTGGGTCATTTCACAGCTCAGCCCTACAAAGAAATCCCTGTTTGAAAACAAGGCAGTTGTCCTTTCCCTGTGATTGGTCAAGCACAATGAGACAGCATACATAGGTCACCTGTGTAATCCCCCACCTGCATTGTGAGCACTCTGTCACGACACAGAGATCTATGACCCCCACTATAAGCTCATAGGTCATGCTGCTGAAAATAACCAGAAGGGATGGCTTACATTACGATGGCATGCAAATCCCCCAAAATATTAAAAGCGCAGTGGGAATGGATAACATGGGAAGGATGTATGCAATGAACACAAACATGGCAACACGGCACTTTCACTAAGCGAGCGACGTTATTAAATTGTTAAAATTAGATTTTGAGGTCAAACCCTTTTACAAGCAGCAATACAAACTGTATGGGGGCGTTGTCATTCAATTCAGCACTAAGGACAGCAACCGTCCATGGGCTGCTTTCATCGTTTACAAATAGTTTTGTATAATGCCACCCATTAACTTTCATTCCCTAAAAAAGTTAAATATGTGCACATTACCAACGAACAATGAACCATTACAGAGGCTTAGTGAATCTGGATCACAATTGTAAAGTGCCCGAGTCTCTAATAGGCCACATTCTTTAACCATCAGTGTGTGTTCATTCAATTCTACTTTTAATCCTGCTTTCTCATAAATTCACTAAAACATAATCCCTCTTGCAAGTTGTCTGATGTTTTCAGTAAATATCGCATTGTCACGCAAGTGGACAATTAACTTGGCCGTAAAAATGTGTTACTTACGCCATACTGATGACACTGAAATCCAGCCAATTCCATGGGTCTCTTAAAAAGGTGAAAGGTCCTATGCAGAAACCTCTTGCAAACATTTTTATCATTGACTCGAAAGTATAAATACCGGTGAATGTGTACCTGGAAAAATATGTAAGAAAAACAACAAATGATGAAGGGAATGGGATACTTTGATAATATCAGTACAGCAGTATAAAGAAAAAAGCATACAAATGTAAAGTGAACAGTGAAGACATTGCCCAAAAAATGATACGGACCTAAAAGTCTGAAAATACATTATGCTAGTTGGTAATCTTTTATGACTGAGAATGGACGTCATACTGACTTTGGTCAACATCAACTTTAAAAATTGGCACCACCATCATAAATGGATGTATAAATTATGCATAAATTATCTCATTAAATGAACTGAAAATGAGCGCGTCATCAGCAAGGCATTCAAACAAAAAGCCAACATGATTCTTTCTCAATCCTCCTCGGACAGCATGCTCCATTTCAATGATTTGTTTTGAAGTTATAATGCAGGCTGTCCATCATATAACCAAAGAATGAATGATAATACTGACGGATTTCTCCAAATCACTTTAAAGTATACATGAGTTGTCTCACTGCCATTTGGGGCACCACAATTAGCAATGTGGACTCACTCAAGAATGGGTCTCATGTAATCACATGCCTTGTAATCATTCATAAAAGCAGCATTCCAGATGCAAAAAGTGAATATCACGTGCTTTGTGTACTTACATATAAAATAACTCACCCGTCAAGATTCATAAAGTAAAACAACCTGGTAAGGCTCAATATGAAACAAATGTACAGCAGTAGAGTTTCTATTAGATAGAGTTTTCTATCCATGACTAAACCCTTGTGATAAAAATATGAGAACGGAGGGAGTTTGTGTACTTACTCGAGGTACTTGGTCCAGGGAGCTGGATCAGACAGTGCCATGAAACAGCAGTTAGTCAATATGGTGCACATTATAAACAGGCTGAACAATGTAGACCAGAGTTAAGGAAAGAACAATGCTTTCATAAATAAAAGAGAAAAAATAAATAACAGGGTACATATGCACACACAAACACACACACACACATATATATATGTATAAATGTATATATATCTATATATATATAGATATATATACACAAACAATACAACAACAAACAATACAACACACAGGACTGTAGATTGTAAAAGCACACTACGCCATATCTCAACTGGAGGATTATACAGAATAGCAAGGAAGACACATGCGTCAAAAACAGAATCCCATGCTTTATATTGTGGTGGCTACAAGGATAAAGTCACTGGTCACTAACAACACTGAATGCCAAAGGTATTACATCCGGCAGAGTTTATATGAAATCATGAAGAAGACCTTCAACTGTACTTTAGTCAGCTACTACACCTGTTTCTTCATGAAAAACAACAATTTGAATGTCCTGATGAAACAAAACCATAGAGCAAGTGTAATAAGGCTTTTTCTCTACTGGGTTACACCAGTGTTTGCTGAAACATATTCTTATTGTTAAATGCCAAATTCCTATCTAAGTCAAATTTAAATCAAAACGGTTTCTAATTGATTTTGTCTTAAAGAGATATTTTGCTAAGACAACAATGTTATGCTTGTCAAATGAACAATACACTCTGACAAAAGCAGCTTTAAACTAACTTTAGGTAAAATAGACCTAGAACAAAAAAGGAGACACATTCCCCAATCCATGCAAAGGATGAGCAGGCAGTCTGAGAACTAATAGGCAGCCATCACATGATGTGAAATGTGAGATTAAAAGAGGAATATCAGGGGATTTTGTTTGGATGCCAGGGAGGAACATTACAAAGCTGTTTAAAAAAGAGACTATGGAAAAATCCAATAGAATCCTATGGTGGCATCGGTAAATATTATAAATTGGCGTATCTGACACTATGGGATGCAGAGGGAATGTCCTTATCTGTTTTTAAAAACTTGAAAATATTTGTGTCTTGGTACATGGCAGGTCTACATTAAACTACAAATACATAATAGGCCTATCCACACATTTAAATGCAAATAATATAATACTAATATTCCTATCATTCCTATAATAAATTAAAAAAAATAATAATAATAATACTTTAAAAAAACATTTGCGAACAAATAAATATGTAGGCTAATTAATAAAAAAAGAAGCCTTATTAAACCCATTTTAATCTACATGTAGCAGTCATGATGTATACATTATTACTGTCTTATCTATAACTTGTTGAGAAGCCTTTGAACCCATCTGTTGGATCTTTTTTAGCATCGTTAGCAATGCTAGTGGAGGTGCTAATTGTTCAAATTACTCAAAAAGATACGCTTTAATGCTTTTACTTTCCAGTCAGGTGAACAGTTCAGATAAGTGATCATAGGTATTCTACTTTAATAACAAACCCATCTTCTGAAACACAGTTCAATCTGTCTTTTACACAACAAAGATAATTACCAGCTATCATCAAACGCTGGCTGTGCTGCTGTTATAATGATCAAAGACACTCCCACAATTAAGACAAATCCCAAAAATGCAGTGGATATTAAAAAGGATATGAATGGGTAAGGACTCTAATGGAGATTCTTCTGATGAGGTGAAACGGTGTAAATATATAAAGCGCAGATGTGGCACTGAATCGGAAGAGCAGCTTCCCTTTGTTGAGTACTATAAAAGTCTGGAAGAAAAACAACACATAATCAGAGAAGGATGTGAACATAAGAGAAGTTATAAAGATATACCATCATAATTATTGAAATCAAAAATAGGCGATGGCAGACACAAAGGGATGTATATGTTATTATGACATGTGGTAAATGAGTCTTGCAGAGAACAGTTAAAAGTTCTGACTTTTTAGCCATCATTTGAGTTGTTGCGCAACTCACTAATTCACGAAACATGATGTTATTGTTTGTGCCGGGTTCACTGCCGCCATGTTGAGTCTGAGACTGTGTCTACCATCTGTGACTTTCACCTCAAGCAAGGTTGCTGTCCTCCAAGAAGGCAATACACTATTGTGAAACAAGCTAGTGAGAGCATGGCCAGGTCAGATATCAGGCAACTCCAAAGCAGGCTGAACCTTTACTGAACAGATGTGGTATTTATTTAAATATTTATTCGTTTGGATAATCCCCCACCCCCACCCCACCCCATCCTATCCAGCAGTGCATCACATGCCAAAACAAAGAGACCCTGAGAATGACAGCCACATCCTTTTTTTCATCTCCACATAAGCGGTCTGTTAATGGGCAGAGGCTTGATCTACCGCTTCTGCAAATAAAAATTTGCTAATCCCATTTCAGTGCTCACTAAGAGGTCTAAAGAGGTGCTCTTGAACTGTGCTCATAACGACAAACTGTCTCGGAATGCCCCTTTGACTTTTGAATAAAAACTGTAGATTAATTTGGATTGGTGGGCAAATTCACAAGACTGACTCAAAGTGATAAAGAATGCATGTTGAAACTGACACACTGTGCTTTTGCCTGAGATAACTGAGATAATAAATAAACAATTCATATTCAATTCAATTCCAATAGTGATTAAGAAATTTTAGGTTTTGTCTTGGATAGCTTTTGAGAACTTCACTTATGCTGATCAGGTCATCAGTGTGGAAACGTATTAAACAGTATACTGGTATTCTAGGACTACCAGGAAAAAGTGACAGTTTATATTGATCATTGATCATTATTTTTGGTGTTCCAGCGTTAAACTATTGTAAATTTCTCTTGGTGCCTATTTTACAACAGTGCTCCCTACAGGGATATGTAATGGGAATATCTTTTTTTTAAAAGTCTCTGTGCTGTGGAATTCAATAAATGTACCCATTCTACCTATTCATTAAAAAAGGGTTTATTGTGTCATTTGGAAATGCCGAAATCTTTATAAGCACAGTGAGATTCAATGAAAATCATGGATCAATCAAATCCGTACCAAAAGCCTCTCTTTAACTGGACACATTCCACACAAGATTCAAGGTCAGTATTTATTTTATATTATATATATACATATAATGGAACTCTTAACATGTCTTTTGAAATAACAGTCTGTTATTGTTTTTGTTTATATGCTTCTTTGAACACACAAACACACATACACACACCTACACACACACACACACACACACACACACACACACACACACAAACACACACAACCTCTCACCCGCTGGTTCTTGAAGTAAAAGGGGTCGATGTCATCCAAAGGAATCCCAACCAGTTCTGGGGGAATGTCTCCAAAGATCCTAGGGAGCTGTTTGCCGGCCTCCAGGTCTGCCCTGGGTTTGGCCGCCTCCACGTTCCCCAGATCCTCCTGGTAATCCTTGGTGTTCTTGGCCTGCTCCTCCGCAATCCGCTGCTCGATAGCAGCCAAGGATTCACGAGTGAACTGGCGCAAGCCATCAGGACCCGTTGGTAACAGCATGGCTGCCATCTTTTCATCCTGATTCACCTGTACTAGAATTTACTTACAGCTAGAGTGCAACACAGGCAAACAGGAAGAGAAGCAACAAGTATAATATTGTTAGTTCCCTGAATGTCCTTCGATGAAGTGATTCATACATAATAATGTGGATTAAGTCGAAAAGCCTTCATATGCCTAAATACAGGATGACCCAATAAAACAAATGTTAATGGGTAATCGTGCAATAACAGCAAACATTTTATTACCAAAATCACAGGTCAATTCAAGTCAAAGTCAAAAAGACAATGTAAGACATGTGCCTTTCCATTATCAGTGAAGAATAGAAGTCACAGCAACAGAGTAAAGTGTAACCTGTGAGAGAGTAGGGCAGAACAGCTTGCTATAAGGATCTTTTTCAATCAGCTGATAAACAAACATCGGGCAAGCATTGGCTTTTTAAGTAACTGTATACTTTACATAGTTAATTAAAAAAACAATGCTTGCCCAATGTTTGTAACATATGGAAAAGAAAATTTTACCAATAGTAACATGATACAGCCACGTCAATCTACAAGGTGGACAATCAATGAAAACATATTCATATTGAATCAAATATGGCTGGCTTTGGGTGTAATTAGGTTTGAGGGAGTGAGTTGAAAAACATGACTGACAATGCAAACATGAAGAGTACTCCACAATGTGACAGCATTGGAGCTGTGGTTAAATGTTAACTGCCATCCAGAATGTAATTTTATTCAATGTTATGTTATGATGTTATGACTTTTATATGCATCAAATCACTGCACTATATAACAACTGGATTAGACTGTGTTGCTAACAGCAACGTTCCTATCGACCTTTTAGCAGAAGTATAACTATTGAAAATTAAAGATAATGTAAGAATGTTCTGTATTCTACGCTCCCTACAAGTTGATATCCCCCCAAGTTCTTTGGGCGGTGTCCTTTTTGTGCAGTTAGTAAGGGCTTTCTTTAAAGTAAAACCTTCATGTACAGTAGCTACACACTAGAGATTAGACCGTGGATGACATCATTCACAAAGATGACAGCCCCTAAACCATAGGATATGGAGACTGTGTTTAGCGTGATGGAAAGACATTTTCTTTTACTTTTAATGCAAGAATATTTAAGATAGGTTATCGGTAGATGGCAAGTTTGTCCCTGTCAGTGAAGATTTCTCTATTTTGGACTTGGCATGAGTGCTTAATTTAAAGCTAAAGTGTAAAGCCGGATTGACTCAAATTTTGGGATTGGAAGAAGTAGGTTGAGGGAGGTTGGAGGCCAGTTGGTAAGTAGGTGGGGGAGGGCTGTCCAGTGCTGCATATTCAGAAAGACGTGCTTTAGGTTTTCACCAATGACCAATGCCAGCTTCCTGTTATCCAATAGCCTCTTTCAAACTAGGGCAACCATAGTTCTGAGTCAGAGGGATTATACCACGGTCACAAGCCCTGACCTGGGTTTTTTTTGTGGCAATCGTTTGGAATAGTTGGCGACATTGATAGTTTTATAGTTGGCCATAGTGATATGGTTCAAGTGACAGGGATCAGGCTAGCAATGTATAATAGCATTGAATAAAGAGTTCATATCTCAGCAAACATCCAATAAAGATAATGCATGTCTAAAGAATTGTAAAGATGCACCATGTAAGATTAATCAATGGTTATTTAATCAATCTGGTTCCTTGGAAAAAGGTTCAACCGATCCCCTTCTCCTGAAAAACTCTGCAATCCCCAGTAAAGCAATAATGCGGGAACCTTTTCAATGTTAGGCACAATCTCATGGGCCTTGTGCCATTTTTATTAAAAAAGACACTGAACTGTAATGCTATTCTTTGCTTCAAATAAAAGCATTCTTACATTTCATTTCACAAATTCATAAAAATTAACTGAAAGATTAATAATGGGCAATTATGTTATCTGTTGACAATCACTACTGAAAAATGTCATGGAAGAAATGTTCGTAAAAATAAATTCAATACATATGACCATGGCAGTGAACAAGATATTAAGTTCATAAAATCCCTCTCTTGTCCTGAAATTCATTGATCCCATCATGAATGCAACCAGATGAATAGTTATCTGCTTCCCCTTTATCAGCTTATTTCACCAAAGTTGATCTCAGATCAGCTCATTTTCTCAATTGAATCTGATGCATTATTTTGCCCGTAGCATAAATATGTACCATTGCCAATTAATCAACTGAAGAGGTTCTGAAGAATAACATGATGGTGATATTTTTGGGCTTTTAAAAAAACCTTCAGGTAGTATATTTGCCAAGAAAGTTCGCATGAATCTCAAAAAGATCATGACATAGACTCTACTTTCATGCATGTCACTTTTTACAGACATGAAACAAAACTACTGAAAATGCAGCGTGATATTACAGTTACTAGGAGTTAAACACGCTTACTCAAAGACAACTACAATACAAATTTGGTCCAAAAAATTTTTTGTTTTACTGTTAAATGTAACAGGAGAATGTTGCGAGTGGGCACTTTTTCAATTCACAAGCCGGCTTTCTGGATAAAGGAAATGGGGGGTGAGGGGTGAGAGATGGGGGAGTGGGGGGAAATGACATAGAGGAGAGCAAAAAAAAATCTCTTAATTGAATGAATTTAATTCTTATTAAAGCCAGATGTGAGTTTGCTTTCACTGCAAATAATTATCATAATTAGATTCAAAGTAAAACCAATCTGTGGAGTGACAGTTTGAACATGCCACATCCACCAACCGGAATGTCCTAGTACTGTGATCCCCAAATAGTAAAAAAAAAAAGCGAGATAAAAACAACCTAATTGAGAACACACTGCAGATTATATCAGTGTTGAAAGAGAAAAATTATGATTGATATATACATGGTTGATATAGTGATAGTTTGAATATGACACGTGCACCAGCCAGAATGTCCTAGTACTGTGATCCCCAATAGTAAAAAAACAACGACACCCTATCAAGAACACAGTGCAGGTTATACTAGTGTTGAAAGAGAAAATGTATGGTTGATACAGTGATGGTTGATATAGTCTCCTAAGACAAACATTTGTTCAAGTGCTTCCTTTTGAAGCGCCAGCATCGGCACCTGTGCAAAACACAGGACAATTTGTTGCAAATAATTTTTGCAAAGTACACCTAAAATAAATCTTGAAAGGGGGGCACAAACAAGGGTGTGGAGTATCAACAGTGTGGCCATAATTTATCTGAGGCATTCTGTGGGAAATGGCCACAATCCACATAATGGCGTTATTTTGGGTCATCCAATAACAGAGACTAGGTCACTTTGGCCACTGCGTAGTTCAAGGAAGTCTGGAGAGCTTGTGGTAATCACCTTAAACTGCTGTGCCCACACAAAAACAACAAATAACAAGAGGCTATCACTCATTACAAATATATGAGAATGCTGAGAAAGAACCTTGCAATTCAATATGATAATTTCTGAGGACATTGAGGAGCACAATAGTTAGAATTGATCTCAAGCAATAGATAGGTGTCTTAATTTGGCCCGTGTTTTGTGCTTTGGGCCCAAAACCCTCTATTTTTGTATTTTTGGTTAACAACCCTACATCATAACCCTAATATCAACACATTAGCAATTACATAAAAAATTTTAAGAAACGTCTTCTCAATTGAAGACAAAAAGTGCAATATTTTTAATAATTTATACTCAGAGAAAAATAATCAAGCAGTTGGTTTCTTGCTCAGTCTCTCAAGAAAGTGCAAGGTCACATGAGGTTTACTCCAGAGCAGTCTAATCCAGAGTAATCATGGGATCTCCATCACAACAAATTAAGAGAGACCTTTTCCTCTAGTTCTGGGGGTTTCTTGTTATGTTACCTGCAATTCTACAGTGCTATAACAACATTACTATTTCTTATTGTTGTAAAACTAATCTGTAATATAACATTGCAAAGACCTGTTTGGCCTCTTTTAATTAAGCTGCTTTCCATGTCAAGCCTAAAATCACAAAATGAACGTGTGGCCTCAAATCTCACACAAACTGTAACAACTTGATTGCTGTGGTAGTTAATACTTTGGCTATGATCCCAAAACTCTATCCGTTTAGGCAAACAACAATTAAAACGGTTTGCTCTACTTGGTAAATGTTTTGCCACTTTTTTACCGTTGCATATAGTAATTTAAGGTGCATATGTATAATGATTTTCAAATGTCCTTATTAAATAAAGAACTTCCAAAAAATAAGAAACTTGTCAACAAACTTCACTGCCATAATCTGGAAAGACAAAAAACTTATCAACAAACTTTTAAACAAAAGAAATTACCAGATCATGGTGCTAGTTGTGTTTAGAAGAAATCTACCTGCCTGATTTGTTTGATGGCCATAAGATGATGAAAGGTTTGAGCCTAATATTGTGTGTAGGTATTTACTACCAAACTGGTTGACCTACTTCTTAAAATCATAAAACCTTTTTCCATATACATTAAACATAGCATCACAAGATCATAAAACCCTAATAGTAGGCCATTCAACAATTACACAGGTTGAATTATTGCAATAATGATCCTCAATAGTGCATAGAACCATACAATATAAATATAACTATCAGATTAAAATTCACTGAGACACCCAATGTGGTTGCATCCATGTAATTTATGTTATGTTTTATTTTGTTGTGGCTCAGCCTAACCACTCAAAGTGATAATTTTCTTAGTGGGGGTTTCTTGCTATTAACCTAATAAAATCATGGGACTTTAATTCCTGGTGTGTGACCCTGTAATGACTGACCAATAGTCTGGTCTAACACATTACAAACAGCACCCTTCTAAAAAGACAGCCATGTCCAAGATAGAGATTGGAAAACGTATTACTAACAATTATATTAGCCTAATTTGTGTTATTTTGCTTACTTGGCCTGCATGTATCTGACCAATGGCTCAACAGACAGGGGTGAAGCATTAGGTAATCTACAGTTAATACTAACTAGAATGTTGATATATATTTCATGTGTCATGTATATAAATACAGTATCAGCCAAAGGTTTGGACACACTTTCCCATTAAAGTGAATGAGAAAATGTGTCCAAACTCTTGACCGGTACTGTACATTTATGGAATATCAGTTTTTTTTTATAATTATATTTTTGCCTTGAAAGTGGAAATTATGAAAAGACAGCAAATGTTTTACCAACTATGGGGATATTTTATAAAATATTATTCATATATTTTTTTTATAATAGGGTAGACTATATTGAAACCAGACTCAAAAATGGCTCAAAAATAAGAATGATAATTACAGCCTACCTATCCCCACACACATAGTCCTGTTGCAGTAGAAAGTAATATGACTTTAAATTTAAAAAGTTCCTTCTTTCAGACATTAAAACAAGTAGACTTATCAAGGACTGTGTCAATTACGCACAATAAAAAAATGAATATTTCAATGGCCAACGGTTGAATTATCAGTGATGGATAAAACATCAATGTACTTACGTGTGAAACTCCTAGATTTATAGCATAGCTTCCAGAGATAAGTTCGTCAGTTTTTGTAGGACAGAACTGTCTAAATCTCCATGTAAAATCCATGATTTGTGTTCATGAAAGATCCTTATTCATGATTGACAAATGTGTTATTCCAACCATACCAGCTAGAAGATGCGGTATAATTGTTGCGTCGAGTCCAGATGTTGAAACTTAACTGCCTGATGAATTGCAGTTGCGAATTCCGTTTGTGCTAGACATTTTGCACAGCCGCAAGGATTCTACAGGTGTGACAACTTTCAGTCCCTGTAATAATGTTTGTCTTCACACGCAACCTCCGATTGATGTTTTTTTTATTGGTGCCAAAGTCTTGAGAAAGCTCCAAAACCTCATATCAGAAATGTTCAAACTGAAAGCCCTTCCTACTGTGCATCACTTTGCCCTTGATCAGTCTGGTTGGGTTACGTAGGAGAGGGTTCTCCCCGGCAACAGAGGATTACAGTTGATATAGGCAGCCTCATCTTTTTTTCAATTTAACATGATAAACCATACTTTTTAAAATTAATTTAAGGCAATGGTGTTGACCTAATCAAACCTAAACAAATATTCGTGATAGGTGTCATGAAAACTGGGACTTGTTAATGTATATTAGTTATATATATATATATATATATATATATATATATATATATATATATATTAATGTTTGTACTAGAATTAAATAGGTTTCATAGGTAATGACAGTTGGTCACATTGGTAGATCCGAGCACCAGTATGCATGCAAAAATTGTTACGTCAGAAGTAAATCAAAACATTGCTAAATGTAAATATTTCTAGCAGGTAGAAGCAAATACTGTATATGTGTTTTGTTGCATTAGAGCAAGTTGTAACAATTGTATTTTACTCCCTCTACTGGCACAGGAAAAGAGTGAGCAATTGCACATTGTCAGTTGAACCTTAATATAGCTCAGTGGTCGGAGCGCGCGTGCTGACTCAAGTGTATTGCCCATGAACATCCCTTAAACAAGCATAGACTCATGCCATAGAAACAAAATCCTCTAAAAAGTTCAAGCTTCTGTCTCACATTCTCGATTAAAAAGGGCCCTACACATTATTTTACCATACTTTATCTAGACTCAGCAGACATATTTTAGCCAGTGTTGACAAAAACAAAAACGTGTGTTACATGACATGGTAATGCATTACAGGTCGTCTACTCCAATTCCCAAAAGAGGAAGTGAGTAAAACATTGAACAATTCATGGATCAAAGTAATGCCTGATCCTTCTACTGAACCTCACATTGACGTCATCAAAGGAGGGATGACGTGGTGTTGTATAACGTCGGCACTCCTGTAAGTATGTGATCTAATGAAAGGCATGAACATGTTACTGTGTTTTGAAAAAACCTTTATGTAAATACTATGCAAACAATTAAATATTTAAAAAAAATTGTATAGACTATCAGTCCCCCTCCTCCCAAAAACAATAAAAATAAAAATAAATAAATAAAGCAAGATCATTATTATTTTGTATCATTCCAATGTATTGTAATGTATCTACACGAGACATCGGAAACCAGATTCCTTATTGTCGGATGTGACCTAATATGTGTGAATCGACTGTCAACATGCAAGATGGCAACTCATCACAGGCAAAATGCTGCTGGGCGAAGAAAAGTCCAGGTAAATGTCATAACTGCAATTTTTTTTTGCGCAACAACGATCTACGCTGTTCTTAACTTTGCCATGCATGCATTATCTCTTGATAGACTACAAAAAGGGAAACAATAATGAGCTAGTGGACCATAACATAAGCATAAGCGAAGGCTTCCATCCGACCTCATTGATAGCTAGCCAGCTAACGTTAGCAAGCAAGCAACACAGTCAGTCAGCCAGCCAGCTTGCAAGTATCAGCTTGAATATTCACTCTGCTTGAAGATGTTATTTGACATGAGACTGAACGTATGGCTTGTTAGCGCATTAATCAGTTGTAGCGGACAAACTAATGCCTTTGGAACGTTACTACTATCGTCGTTAGCAGAAAGGGCAAATTTGCATGATGGCATTTAGCGCTCGTTGCTAGATTCACGGGCTTTCGGCTATATTGTTTCGCCGGGAAGGCATTTGATTTAATGAACTAACTGCATAATTTCCATTTCGCATATGTGTGCTAGCGATGACCAATTTATTTCAGACTCGTTAGCCAATGGAAAAGGGAAACATGGTTTCTTGCCCTGGCGGTCTTAATCGTTAATTAACGGATGTGGCACGTTCTCTCCGTTTGGCAGGTGTCTTATGTCATCAGAGATGAGGTCGAAAAATATAATCGAAACGGGGTGAACGCACTTCAACTTGATCCTGCACTGAACCGACTCTTCACTGCTGGACGGGATTCTATTATCAGAATATGGAGTGTCAACCAGCACAAAGTACAGTTTACATCACCTCATGTTGCTTAGACTACATGTTGGGAAAAAGAGCTATGACTTCTGTAGAATATTAATAAGACAGACACACACTAATATCTCATGTCTCTCATTATAGCAGGACCCATACATTGCCTCGATGGAGCACCATACAGATTGGGTGAACGACATCGTCCTATGTTGCAATGGCAAGACATGTGAGTTTGAACACTGAATTACCTTACATCCAAATACCGTTTATTTTTCATATTTTACCTGCCTTTTGACAATAAAGTCGACAAATTATTTTTATCTTGTCTTGTCAGTGATTTCTGCCTCATCGGATACCACAGTGAAAGTCTGGAATGCTCATAAAGGGTTCTGTATGTCAACGTTACGGACACACAAGGACTATGTGAAAGCGTTGGCCTACGCGAAAGACAAGGAACTTGTGGCTTCAGCAGGATTGGACAGGCAGATCTTTCTATGGGATGTGAACACATTAACGGCACTAACTGCTTCAAACAACACAGTCACCAGTAAGAACCTTTTCGGGATACTATACTATTATAACATACCAAACATATCCGAAGTTTGATGTTCATAATTTCCAGCTAACCTCTTTGAAAGCATGTACCAAGTGAAAAATGGGCTAAACACTTGTTTTTCTCATGAATAACCTGTTAATAACAATGTCTTCTAACTTTTTTTGGGCAGCCTCTTCACTCAGTGGAAACAAAGACTCCATCTACAGCTTGGCTATGAACCAGATGGGCACAGTCATCGTGTCGGGGTCTACAGAAAAGGTTTCTTTCCCTTATCTAACAACACCTCACTTATGTACTGTTGGAATTAGTATTCCTTTCATATTGTCCCTTTGTTTTTGCTTTTGTCCCTCTTCCAGGTTCTGAGAGTCTGGGACCCCCGGACATGTGCCAAGCTGATGAAGCTCAAGGGACACACGGATAACGTCAAATCATTGCTGTTGAATCGAGATGGCACACAGGTGATTCAAGGATTTCGCAAAAAAAATGAAAGGTGATGAAAGAATTTCCTCGTGATGAATTTCCGGTCTTGAGGCTATTGTCGTTCTCTGCAGTGTCTGTCAGGCAGCTCAGATGGAACCATCCGCTTGTGGTCTCTGGGCCAGCAGAGGTGTATCGCCACCTATCGGGTCCATGACGAGGGGGTGTGGGCCCTGCAGGTCAACGAGGCCTTCACACACATCTATTCTGGAGGCAGGGACAAGAAAATCTACTGCACTGATCTGCGCAACCCAGACATACGTGTCCTCATTTGTGAGGAAAAAGCCCCAGTTCTTAAAGTAAGGCACCAAAATGGACCTGGAACAGTATATAGACTACGATCTGTTTGACGATTTAAAAAACAAGGTCCTCTGGCAAATTAACTGTTCTTTGTGTTACCTTAGCACTAACATAAATCAAAATTTAGCACACACAGTTATATGATGGCACAGTTGAATAGTGGATATTGATGCCCTTGACTTTTAGGGGAACAGATTCCCATTCTGATTACCTGGGGCTTGTCTCTCTCTCCTCTGCTCAGATGGAACTGGACAGATCTGCTGACCCACCTCTTGCTATCTGGGTCTCCACCACCAAGTCATCCGTAAACAAATGGGTAAGCATGCGTGTCACCTCTGAGATCATTGGGAAGCTGTCAGCATAATGACTCTAGCAGACCAACACACAGAGTGGGACTACATTGAATTGTTTACATGATCTTAGCAAAATGTTTGCAACAATATGTAGTGTTGGTGTTTGTGAAAGTAAATTGCATTTCCATTGCATAGTATGTTTTAAATGTTATGTTAAAGGGCCCATAATGTAGACAATCATACATTTTTGTGTGATTCTTTGGTGTCTATGAAGGACATAAAAATATTTGAACGCTAAAGAAAAAAGTATTTTATTTATTCATTAACCTAGGGTGCCTTTTTCTTCCCTTCCAAACAGCATTCCGTTTTCAGTGGTGAATGCGGGTTTATGCCCATTGCTCATTAACATTCATTAGCTGAGTTGTGTTATTGGCTAGGGATAGTAATATTCCGCTGTTGTCATGGCTGCTGCCGGAGTAGTTAGACTTTACTTAGGCTAGCTTGAGTCTGTGATTGGTCAATTAGATTGACTTGGATTTTCTGTCACAAATGGCTGCGATTCAGAACAGCTTGTAAAACAGGGTAGGTGTGTTGTCAGGGGTGAACTAGAGAAAATGCACATGGCACAGATTTTACTTTTTCATGTTGTCGGTAGTGATAAAACAATGGTAGACAAAGAAATATTCAAAATCTTATGTTATGGTCCCTTCTGCCTCTCCTTAGTCGCTAAAGGGAATCCATAATTTCCGGGCATCTGGGGACTATGACAATGACTGCAGTACTCCTCTGACCCCTATGTGTACGCAGCCCGAACAGGTCATCAAAGGTAATATTTCCAAATAAATATTAGAACATTTGGATCGCAAATGTGGTTCAATGCATGTACTGTAAGTGGAAGTCGGTTGTACAAGACTCATTTGTGACTGTTCGAATGTGTTCCTTATCTATTTCTTTTACTATGTTCTTATGTGATTTTTCATCTGTTTCTTTTTGTATCTCCAGGGGGTGCTAGTATTATTCAGTGTCACATTCTGAACGATAAGCGACACATTCTCACTAAAGATACCAACAACAATGTGGCTTTCTGGGATGTCCTAAAGGTAAAGATTAAGGCTAAATTTTGTTGTTTGCATTTTATTTTTTAATTCTCACATCTTTCAAGTTAAAATAAGATAATAAGATAAATGACCATGAATTGATTTAGGCCTGTAAAGGGGAAGACCTGGGCAAAGTGGACTTTGATGAAGAGATCAAAAAGCGCTTCAAGATGGTGTACGTGCCAAACTGGTTTTCTGTGGACCTGAAAACGGGGGTAAGGTTCTCTTAAGTTTTGTACCACAAGCTTCCCTCCCTAACATTACACTGTTTGTGTTTTGATTCTGATTAAGTATGGCTTGTTATTGCTTGACAGATGCTGACTATCACGTTGGATGAGAGCGACTGCTTTGCTGCCTGGGTTTCTGCAAAAGATGCAGGGTTTTCGAGCTCTGATGGATCAGATCCAAAGTGTATGTTTTAGAAGACCTACTGTAACACGTTCAATCAACACTGGGAACGAATGCTCACATAAATGTTGTACCGTGATTTGGTTTTCTTGATGTGTCCCTGCAGTAAACCTGGGTGGGCTTCTGCTTCAGGCCCTGCTAGAGTTCTGGCCTCGGACACATATCAACCCCATGGACGAGGAGGAGAACGAGGTCAACCATGGTAATCAGAACATTGTCTGCCTATTACGTAACGCAATAATTGTTCTCTCGTGCCGGCTATGTTTGCCAGATTTGGAGGTTACAGTTCTTGCTGTCTGTCTCTTTATTTCCACAGTGAACGGCGAGCAGGAGAACAGGGTCCAGAAAGGAAACGGTTATTTCCAGGTTCCCCCTCACACCCCGGTCATTTTTGGAGAGGCAGGAGGAAGAACTCTATTTAGGTATGCTTCCATAACTTGTTCATTAAGAAGTAATTCAGTATTAACACATTATTTACATTCTTTATCTCTTGTTTTCTTGATTGTTTCCACTATAATACGCTGCCTACTGCTTTTAACTGCTGAATTTCTTTTACTTGTGCAGGCTGCTATGCCGGGATTCAGGTGGTGAGACTGAGTCCATGCTGTTGAACGAGACGGTTCCTCAGTGGGTTATTGACATAACTGTTGATGTAAGCTGAATTTAAACTTTGTGGGCTGGTTTCCTGGACAAAGATTAAGCCAAGTCCTTGACTGAAAAACATTTTCAATGGAAAATCATAGAACTAGGCTTAATCTATGTCCAGGACACTGGCCCTGTATGTTCTAATGTTATGTAATATTATGCATTCCCATGCAAAATGATGTCATCGTTTAGTAGGATATTATTATTGGGAATCCCTACCACTCATTTAACTTGTACCTCCTCTTCTTTGCAGAAAAATATGCCCAAATTCAACAAAATCCCTTTCTACCTCCAGCCCCACTCTTCCTCTGGAGCTAAAACGCTGAAAAAGTAAGTGTTATTTCCCCCTCGACAGAGATAAGACAACCTAAACACTGTCAGTCGCAGCCACATCAAAACCATTTTTATTGACTCGGGTCTGGTGCTGCTCAGGGACCGTCTGTCAGCCAGCGACATGCTGCAGGTGAGGAAGGTGATGGAGCACGTCTATGAGAAAATCATCAACCTGGACAACGAGTCCCAGACGACCAGCTCCTCGGCCAATGACAAGCCGGGTGAGCTGGAGAAAGAGAAAGACATGGCCATGCTGGCTGAGGAGAAGATAGAACTCATGTGCCAGGACCAGGTGGGCACCTCTTTTCTGACGTCATTGTATGACCGTATGTTTGCAATCATTTGCATTAACTCTTCATTTTAAAAAACGCTTGTTTTTTTATAAATATTTTTGTTTTGTTTTTGTCTGCTGTCTCAGGTTTTA
Source organism: Galaxias brevipinnis (assembly GCA_036023535.2). Classification (NCBI taxonomy): domain Eukaryota; kingdom Metazoa; phylum Chordata; class Actinopteri; order Galaxiiformes; family Galaxiidae; genus Galaxias; species Galaxias brevipinnis. The sequence goes on along the minus strand of JAVQIZ010224392.1, from coordinate 17,315 downwards.
GATCCTAACATGGACCTGCGAACAGTTAAACATTTTATTTGGAAGAGCGGAGGGGACTTGACGCTTCATTATAGGCAGAAATCCACGTGAGGCTCGTGACATTAACGATAAGAACTCATCGTTTTGCCAATCACCTCCCATCTCAGACATTTAGTACCTTTAACCCTTTTGTCTGGCCAAGAGAGTGGAGCTGTGGTATCAACCTCTGACGTCTATGGGTTTGGCTCACTGTGTGTGTCTGTGTAAGGAAATGATTCAAAACAGACCAGACCAGCCAAGACCCTTAAGAAATGAAGACTGCGTTGATGCTTTGTACAATTGAAAGATTTATCAATTTTTTTTATTCTAGCATTCCCCGTATTTTTTTTTTTGGTTTGTTTTAATTTTGACAGCTTTTGTTTTAATGACTGGCATTTCTATTTAAGCAACTGATACAGTGTGGGTTTGTGTCTCTTGAGTGTGAATGCCTATGGTTGTAGTAGACTGTTGTTTGTTCTAGTACATTCCAGACACTGTCTTTACTCTTAACAACACTCCCACCATGTATACACTATCACTACTTAAGATGGAGACTTAGTCTCTGGATAGTCTCACAGCAACATCAAGTCAAAGTCATGTACTCTGATGTGTTCATGCGTCAATATTGGCCTTGGCCTTGGCTTAAGAAAACTTGGCAGAACATTTACCTCATTGGCATAAAAACACTTGTCTATGTCATGAGATTTTCATTTTAGTTATGCTATAATTAATAAACATGTTTTCTTTGTTTTGTAAATATATGTACAACATTTTGAAGGTGACTTAGGTGACTTTCTTATTGTTTCCAGCATTTTTTTGGCAGAGACCCAGCATTTTTATTCTGTTATTGTACAGTTTAGAATAAACTAATGTGAATATTATTTTTCCAGGTCCTGACAAGAGCACACATACAATCATAATAATATTTAACCCAGATGTTAAAAATTTGAACTATTGTCGAAACCCAATTCCCATGATAGTATCTTGAAAGCTGCTTTGTTTAGGTAGCATTATTGGTCTGTGGTTCAATCAAGAGCAATGCCTAAATTTATATAATATTGACTGTGTTTATTAAAATATAAGTCAGGATAAATCTTGCATTTCCTGAGTTTGACATAAAACAGCACGTGTGGTTTAAGTTAAAAGCAAATAATCATTTAAATGTAGGCTTTTATGGAATATTATAAATTTCTCCTGTAGAATGTGTTTTTTTCTTAGGAGACACTATTTGTCAAAACCGGGAATTGAAGATTGGGTAGACACCATGATGCCATATACACATGACCTGCAATATGTATGTTCTTGTTGGTTGTAACAACTTGTGAATTATGTACATTTTAGACCTAAAACAAATAAATTTGAATGGTTTAACCTGGACCCTTTTATTGTTTAAAGGTTAATTGTTTAATTGTTCTGAAGCGCCACACACAAAAGTAAAGAAAAAGGGTTTTGAAAACCTGACAGTTTTTATTGAAACTTCTTCCAGTGATGTCATTCTTACAGCATCAATAGAGAATATACACACGTCTCACATTCATTGATATATTCTTTGCACTCACTCCTATGAAAACATACTACATAGTGTTATACTCACGCACCTACAAGCACATACTCTGTAATTGTGAAATTCTGAACATTGCAAATACATTCAGACATTTGCAGTAACAACTAACTTAACAGTAGTCACTGTCTGAGAGCCCACATATAAAAACACTTGTCATGATATTATAATCATCTGAAAATAGAATTGCAGTATAATTGTCAGGTTTAAAAATACTATCTGCAATGGATTTTTTTTCTTCTTCAAACATTGCATAGATTAGATAAATCACAGAGTGAAGGTAATAACTGGAAGAACAAGACATTAATGAATCATGTAACCTAAACGGCCTAGTTCACAAAATGACCTTCATATGACAAAGCTAAAATCAAGACACAATGCTAAAACATATAGATCCCAGTAATGGGTTGAATGAAGTCCTAACTAAAAAGAAGAACCAATTCCCATGTAAACACAACATATGTGTAACCAATGTTTCAAAGAAACCTACAAGCAAGGACGTCCCAAGCATTAAACCAAAGCAAATTTAAAAAAATGTAAATGGCAACTAACCCTCTAATTTCCATACAGTTAAAAAAAAATTTCTGAATTCCAATTTCCTTGAGACATGCTCTTGAGAAGTGAATGAAGTCTTCTGAAATTTTCAAAAGCATTTTTGCTTAGATGAAGGTGTTACTGTGCATACTGCATAGTGTGAATACGTAGTGTAATTGACTTCATCTTTGGAATTATTAAAGTTTTGTTTCACTGAACTTTTGAAAACAACAATTTAAAGGAAAATACTGCCAATTCATCTTGTCACCTTCTCGAAGTTGCTAAAAAGATAACCCTTTCAGCAAATTCTTTCGATCATGCCAGTAAGCTTGCTTGCTTGCATGCTTAAGTGATCCTTATTTCTAAGTATTCCTACTTATTTATTACTTATAACCATAACATTTGTGCTGTGTAAATACTGACTGTAAATGTATGATAATGCAGCCATACAATCAGAATTGTGCCATTCAGATTGAAGTTGTACCTATTTAGATTTGTACCCATTTCCCATTTATCTCTCTTTAACAAACAATGTTTGTTTACAAAACAAAAGGCCCAATCGATTGTCAAAGTCCCTCCAAACATCTTTGTAGTGTTTCTCAGAATATATTTACAAAAAGAGAATGACACCTGATTTCAGCCTCCCTGATTTCATCCAGTGTCCCCACCAAACCTTACTCCTCATGGTCACTTGAACACTGGTGATCAGGCTCAACTGGCCCCAGATCCACACACTGTTCAGCTGAACTGACTACATCTGGCTCGGGTCCATCCATGACATCCTGACAGGGAGGGTCGTCCACGGAGTCACACTCCCCAGCAGCCTTGGGTGGGAGCAGGAGATCAATAGGAGCTTGGGAAGAGGAATCTAGGCTTGGGGAAGAGAGGTCGGCAGGAGGGGCAGGAGGCGACTCAACGGTAGGGGTAAATGCAACCATGGGTGGGTCAGGTGATTCAGTAGAGCTCAGCGGGGGGTCGTATGACTCTGCGGCCAGGCTGGTGGACTCTACAAGCAAGTCACATGGTTCCAACGGTGATGCGGCTGACTCTGCAGGGAGAGGGGACTCTGCAGGGAGAGGGGACTCTGCAGGGAGGAGGGACTCCGCAGGCAGAGGGGACTCTGCAGGCAGAGGGGACTCCGCAGGCAGAGGGGTCTCCGCAGGGAGGAGGGACTCCGCAGGCAGAGGGGTCTCCGCAGGGAGAGGGGACTCCGCAGGCAGAGGGGACTCCGCAGGCAGAGGGGACTCCGCAGGCAGAGAGGACTCTGCCAGCTGAGGTGATTCTGCAGGGAGAGGTGATGCTGTGGGCGTGTCTGCAGAGGCGGCATCTGCAGAGGCGGCATTGGAGGCCAGTGTAGAGGCAAACACCAAGGCTGCATGTGAGCTTAGCTCCTGAGGATTGCTCTCCGCCTGGGGGACTGATGATAAAGGCATGTCACTGTCCTTTAGCTCCTCTGTGATAAACGGGGAGAAAAATATATAGTCAAGACTACAGCTATTACTAGTGCAGCACTACCAGAAAAGCTGGGTTCAATTTTATACAACTTGGTTTCTCATTAAACTTCAGTCAAATGTCTTATTAAAGAGTAACTAAACACGCCCTAGAAAATATAGTATTTGGACGTGGTAAAGGCTCAAGTATCAATCATTGTCTGAATCTCAACATTTGAGTGCATTGCGTTGGAATTGTAACGTCAAAGTGAAAAATTCTGTCTTATTTTTTTTTAACAGGAACAGAGCGGCAATTGTAACATTCTGTCTGTGGTGGAGTGCACCTCCAGACCAGCACGTATAGAATTACTTTTCAGCACAGATTCGAATGTCAATAGGAGTTGTTGTTCAGCCGTTAAAGTAGCACTTCATACAGATGTAAGACCCCAATGATTCAGTAAGGATTTTAGTGTTATTCCTGTGACGTACCGACACCTGAGATTTCAACGTCTTTCTCCTCCTGCACCGCCAGCGAGGTGTTGGTCATGTCTATGGACGAGACAGACAGGTCTAGCCTGTCTGCCAGGTCGGAGGAGTCGCCGTTCATTATGGCCACCTCCGATTCAGAGAAGCCTGGAAAGCCATTGTAATGGCAGAATTTTGATGACTTGCAATTGTATAACAACACGCGTCAATCAAAAGCCCAGATACAGCGTCGTGAGAGCACTGACATGGTAGCAGGGCTTTTGATACTTTGAGTAAGAACTCTTCGTTTTAATACAGTACTGGTCAAAAGTTTGGACACCCTTCCCCACTAAAGTGAACGGGAAAGTGTGTCCAAACTTTTGACTGTTACTGTAAGTAAATTGTTAAACAAAAATTTTGTTAGACATCCTTCTTAAATTGCCATGACAAATCTGGAAGATTCACCTGGGTCCATGACTCTCTGGATAGGCGGAGGCAGAGGAGAGTCCTGTAGAGTTACCTGCCCCAGGTCTAAGAGATCCCCACCTTGAACTGACGCAGCCATCAGGGAAGCCTGGCAAGCACAAAAGACATTTTTTATTTATTATTTCTATTTATTGCAGCTCAGGAAATAACCAGAGAGAAAGACTCATAAAATGAGTTGGTGAGTATATAGATATTTTGTGGTTTATCTTTTGTATAGATAGAGTGCAGTATACAAAAGAGGAATCTATAATTAGTACTGTCGCCATACCTCAGTAAATCCATTGGTGGGCATCTCTGGTGAGGGGATCTCTTCTGGAGGAGAGAGGGAGGATTCCATCACATCAGCTGTTGATACGTCAGGACGAGCTGGGATTCGATGCAAGTATCCATATCCAATACCACAACCCAAACTGCAGAACAACAGAGAAGTATACAGTTTAGAGGCGGCTGTACTGTCTAGTGTAAAGGCAAAATGATCAGCAGTTTGCCTTATAACTTAATATTAAGATAACTAAACTCCCAGCATCTGGCATTTTTATCATCTCAAAAGAAAGTGTGGTCCTGTTAAAATAGTCTGCTAAGTTCCTTTTTGCACATTGGGGTTTGCTTTTTTCAATTTGGTTCATTTCAGTGAATAGGCCTGAGTTACGCAATACATACCTACATTTACTATACATATAGTATTCAATACATATAGACCACGCATACCTGCCCTCTCCTCCCCAGGCTCCGTTGGGAGTGACCACAACCTCTCGGCAGATGTCGGCCTCTGTGTTGTAAACCAGCAGCTTCAGCGGCTTCCCTTCATGGGCCTCAATCAGGGAGAAAAAGTCTTCCGACTGGGGACAACCAAAATAATGCTCTTTTAATCAACAGTCCAGAAATGGCTAATTAAAATATCACATGTGGCAAATGTTGTTGTTCATGCGATACGCTGAATTGATATTCCATCAATTAGCTATAACGCTTATCCTTTGCAGGGTTGCGGGGAGGCTGGAGCCTATCCCAGCCGACACAGGGCGAGAGGCAGGGTACACCCTGGACAGGTTGCCAGTCTATCACAGGGCTGACACATAGGGACAGACAACAACTCACACTCACATTCACATTCATACCTACAGGTGATTTACAGTCACCAATTAACCTGCATGTTTTTAGACTGTGGGAGGAAACCGGAGTACCCAGAGGAAACCCTCGCGAATACGAGGAGAACACGCACACTCCACACAGAAAGGCCCTTGGGTCAGGTGGGGATTGAACCCAGGACCTTCTCGCTGTAAGGCAACAGTGCTAGCCACCGAGCCACCGATATTGGAGTTAACCATTGTGTCAAATATGGAACCTAATCTTACATCTTGCAACACCTGGTCTGCTCCCACAATGAAGTCACTGTGAGCTTGGAAGCCAGCCAATGCAGCAGGTGAATTTACTTCCACATCCTAGTGGGGGAAAGGTTAACAAAATCAACAGCAGATCAACCAAAATTGATTTTACATACACTTGTGATCATCATACACCAAAATAAGACTTAATTTTTCAGGGTTTTCAAACAGCAAATGTACTAACTCACCAGGACATGCCAGACATTTTCATTGGCTCCTTGGTAGCTACAGAAGCGGACGCTGGCCCCCAGTAGCCCCTGTCCTCCCCACATGTTACTAGGGACCACCTCCAGCTCCCGGACCTTCATTGTCTTGGTACTGTACACCTCCACCTGCACAGCCTTCTCCACATTGGCCTTCAGCAGGTCCTTCAGCATGTCATTTTCCTGATTCTGGTAAAAGGTCAAAAGAGTCATTGTTGGGCCATTGCAATAGTGTCTGTACACAGGAGTATGCCTGTGCTGTGTGCATGCAAAGGGTAGGATGAGCACGAGCTAAATAAAGAAGAATGGCAAGTGTTATGGGCACTTACAAGTCTGTTGTTGTCAATAGAAAGAATGAAGTCAAAAAAGGGTTCCAAACCAGCCTTCTCTGCAGGAGAATTCTCCTGCACCTAACAGTTTAATTAAATAAAAACGCTTTATTAGAACTGGCTGTTTAATGGAAGTCGTATTCAGACACAATGTACAAAACGGTACGAGACCTAACCTACTAATCAAACATTTGCAGTTCGAATGTAGCTACTTGGCTGAATTTGGCTGGTTACGTAAGTGTTCCTCATATCAAAACAGAACGTTTCGTTTTTTTCAACCGCTAAATTGCAATGGACTAATGGCAATGGCGTTTAGTAATTCAAATTATTAACTTTGCTTACTAATATGAATTCTTCACCAGAACATTTTGTTAATTGTCACAATCGAGCAATTAACGTTTGCTCTGACACAGCTAAGCTGCGGTTCATTCAAGTGCTGTATTAATGACATTCGCAGTTGTTACAATGTAATCCGCGTTTTTCCCAAGAAAGTGACCTTCGGTTGCGCGAACGCAGCCAATTCATATACAACCAGACATAGGTGCCACCTCACCACATTTTGTGAAAGGCCACTGTGCACAACTATATAGATACTACTGCAAATAAAAATGTTGGATCCATGCTGCTCGAGGGTTATTTGGAGTTTTCATTGTCACAATCCTTACCCCATGCACGTGATATCCTTCGGTTCCCCCATCCGATGCACCCGTACTTTGAGATAAACCCATATTGAATGATTGCTAAAATATTAAGATATTATCAGAGGGACTGTAGGCGATTTTCTAGCGCACAGTGGCCATCTTGCACGTCAGTCCAAACTAGTCGAATACCGCTGCCAACGAGCAGGTATAGAGTGAGTGACTATGTAATCGGCCACGCCCCCTCCACAATTTAACTGGGAATAATGCAGCAGCATTAAAAAAAAAAAAACTTTAAAAATCTTTTATTGATAAATATCACGTTATTTAATATTATAAAACAATGACCTATTCCCACTTATTACAACACAGGTCTGTCGAAATAGTGAAAACATATGATAGGCCTACATAAATTAATTGATAAATACATTTACGATTTCAGGTGTAAATTTTTGCTTAATGCAAAGTTTCAACGATAAAGTTAGTTAATATTCATAATAGCCTACAATTAACAATTAGAATAAGATGTTCATCTTCAAAATACATAAATACGTAACTACTGAATCAAGGTCAATCAATATATTGGAAGCTCAGCAATAAATATTTTAAGTATGGTGTCGCAGAATATTTATATGATACAAATATGATAACTGATGGACCAGTGCAGTAAGTATTGGGACAAAAAAAATACAGTTTAAAACAAACATATTTCAAATATTGCAATTTAAAAAAATAATAATTTGGACATTGTAGGCATAAGAAGTCTTCCTGAAAATATGTTTTTTGTTTTGTCACTTCTCTATAATTACTTTTAAAATAATTTTAATTATTTATTTTCTCATTAACCTATTGGTATAAGAAAATCAATATAGATTTTTAGTAGCACTACAAGAGTTAGAGTGGATGATCAAACATTTACAGTTTCACTCAAAAGTCAAAAGTGATAACTTGAAGATCACATATTAAATTCTGAAACATGACAAGCATGACAACTTAAATAATAACATACACATCCTAATACCCTTTCAACTTGAAAGGCAGACACACAATAACAGGGCTCTAGTAAAAAAGACAATAAAATGTTGATGAAATAAAATATGTTACAAAAATACAAAATGTGCATATGCTCTTTAAACCTTCCTATTGGTCTTCTGAAATCTTTGATTCAGGTGATTGGTCAGTTCACTGCATCACTTCCAATAGAAGGTTTTCTGTGAACGTATACGCTAGCTCTGGGATAGGTTCAGATAAGCCAATCAGCGACTCCAAAAGGCAGGTGCTTGACTCGTTGTACTGTGGGAGATTTGAAGAGCTAAGCAGCTGGAGATGGTGAAAGTTGTCTGGATGATTGTGTCCTTTAAACGAGTTGTGCAGAGGGCCCGAGCTATAGTCAGTGTCAAACAACTCCAGATCGGAGTCAGAGGAAAGGCTAAGGTCCATGTAGCAACTGGATGAGTAGTCTATATCATGAGAGGAAATGTAAGGAAAATCATGAAGGGGACTGCTCTCAAACAAGCTGGTGGCCTGGTTAGCATTTTCATCGATGTAGTCTGACACAGTGGACCTTTGTTGGCTGTTGGTGTGTTCTGGGGAACATTCCCCCACAACTCCCATACTGTCAAGAGTTATAGAACAGGTGTCAGAACTGCCAGGATGGTGAGGTTGTCTGATGTGTGTCCTTTCACCGTCACTGCCTACAGAGTGGTCCTCGTTTCTAGGGCCACCAAGATTGAAGACAAAGGATAACCCTCTGTCATTGACCTCCAGAATCCCTGTGTCAGAGTCCTCGCAATTGGTAGATGAACTTATGGATTCTGTAATGGTGCCACAAGCACTGCTCTCCTCCACAGCAGCGACCTCTGAACTGATGTGGAAAGCAGGGGAGGGAGGCCATGTAAGAGTTAGGCCATCCTCCCCAGTGGTGTACCTAAAGGGGCAGCTCTTCTCCTGAGCATTTTTCTGGGGATGACTTTGGTCCAAACCCTCATCCTCCTGAGTCTCCTGGTGCCCCTTCGGAATGAAGGTTCTCTGATCCGGTTGGCACAGTGTTTCTTCTTGCGTTCGCTTTTCAAGCTCCAACCGTGTGACTGTATGGATGTAGTGTGTCTGCACGTGCTTTGCATTGAACTCGGTTCGGCCCTGAGGGTTACTACAGCCATCCTTAGTACAGCCGCATGGGAAGTTCGAGCGGTCCATCTGTGATTTGAAAACAGAGTAAACACAAAATAGACATTAACGTTTTATAACATGAAAACACTCAAACTATGCATTGACATAAAAAAACCTTGATGCACTCAGGGCCAGTTGCTTTGCGTTTGATCTCATGTGCAAAACTTAAGACACTTCCAAGTGTAATAAATAGCAGCGGTAACCATTCTGTTAGGGTCTCACCTGGCACTTGATGCCCGCCAGGCTGCACGCACAGGTTTCTGGTTCACAGAAGCCCTGACAGTCACAGCCACACTTCTCCCTTGACAAGCGAAGGGCATGCAGCTGCCTCTTCTCCTCTCTGTCGATTCGCTTCACCCCCGAGGCTCTAAGCAGGGCCTGTCTCTGTTTGGAGGAGTAGGGGTGCAGGAAGCTCCAATCCTCCAGTTCAGTGTCGCTGATGGGGACGTCTATGTCCTCGTCTAGGACTCGCTCCATGCAGAGTCTGTCTGCTTCTTGCTGGTCCATGGCACCGCTGGCAGTCAACTAGACAGAACGAGGGGAAAGACAATGTGATCTTGTTATTTATTCAAGTAAAACTTGAGTAAGTCCTACATTGCAGTGATATATTTTTTTTTAAGTTAGATAAAATCACAGCATTATCAAATCAATAACCGGCTCTTAGCTTTTCAAAATGCAACTTGTGTGGTTTACATTTTGCTAGCAAAAACCAGTCAACCAAAATGACAATTAAATTAAATGTAGGCTTTTCAGGCCGGTCCACTCACTTTGTGTCTCAGAACCTCCAGCCTCTCCTCCCTTAGTCTCTCACGGAGCCTCTGCTTGCGTCTGCGCCGGCGCTCCAGGGCATGCTCCGCCAAGGTGTACTTGTGGAGGGCACTGTGCCTGCTGTTCATACCCAAGGTGGCACCTCCTCGGCTGGGCACGCTGGTGAAGCCTTGACTCCGCGGGAACAGAAACTCTGTCACCAGGTCAAAGCAGACGTTGCCCTGTCGGCGAGTCAACCTGGGTCTCTTCAGGATGGACCGAACTGCTGGAGGGAGGGGTACATAAAATTAGATAATTCGGTGTGAATTAGTAATAATCTGGTGAGGTTTCATACAGAATCACAAACAAGAGTAAGAAATATTATATGCAATTGCACAAGTCTTGCTAAATAGACAAAGGAAACATTTAATTGCCTTTAAAAGTCAAGGAAATCAAATGAGGACAGCACACATGCTAAGCACGATCAAGAGCCAAGTAATTTCCCTAGCAGTTTGGTAGTAAGCGTCTGTAATCTTGCAACACTTTTTAGTGGAAATTGAGTCCAGTCTGACCGTTTTTTTTTTTTTGACAAATCAGAGGACATTCACGCATGCTTGAGGATGAACTTTTGGTTCCAAAGGTCAGCAAACAAAAAAGGGCCTGCTGACTAAGTGGTTTTTAACTGTGGCTGGGCCCCAAACAAAAAGTCCACCCTGGGGAAGTGCTTCAATCCCTTATCAGTTGTTGGCATTTATAGTTGACTTTTGAACGAGAAAAACTTTCCCTCTAGCCCTTCTCTATACCGCAGAAAACAGAACCAATTACCTCAAAAGTAAGATGCTTTTTCATATAGTTTTACATTGAGAGTGCACACACCCACACAGGTGACATTTAAATAATGTAAAAAACTATTGGTGAAACCTCATTATCATCAAATGCAGTACTTACTCTTCCTCAGTCAAATAATACAATTTCAAATTTGGATACAAACAAATTAGAGCCTCTCTTTTGTGTGGTGTGTTATCTCTTGTAGCTCCAAATGAAGGCTACATTCTCATCTTAAAAACTCTGTGCTGCCTCATGCTGATAAGAGACCCTCCTAAAACATACCCACAGGCATTGATACAGATAAAAAAAGAGGTGTTTTGAATGTTTGAAGGAAGGAGAATTTTTTTTTTTTACCCCTTACATGCGTGTGGAAAACTTACTGGGTGAGCTGTTGGTGGGTGAGGCGGGGACACTTGGAGTGAAATCCTGGTTTCGACCAGACTGGTTGCTCTCTCCATCGGACTCCCACTCAGAAGAGGTGGGGGAGGGAAGAGAGGAGAGGGGAGAGGAGGAGCAGTAACAAGGATCCTCATCCACTTCCGTAAACTTTCTTTTCAAGGTCCCACTCATGTCTTGAACTGTTTAACACTCTGCATGGTAAAACAAGCAGAAATGTTCCACTGAATTACTGAATACTCAAACATTTGGTGAATGAATAAAAGACAGTAATCTATATCAACACATATCCATATTACATTGTCTCAAGGTTTCCTTTTCCTGTCAATAGACATATTCACAAGTAACTGGACACCTACACTTTTGTTGAGTTACACCGAAGGAGCAGAAAGTTCTCAACTAACCTCATTCTCTACGAGGTGTTGCTCTGCTGGTTGAGCAGGTTTCAGGGCATCTGCTTGTTTAGTCTAATTAAGACCTGGCAGATGCTGATGAGTCCACGGATTATATGCACATATACCCATAGACATATCCAGCAAACATATTGAAAGACTAAAGACTAAGGAGCTCTGTTTCACTCCCCTCAGTGTAATCAACATTCCAATGATTCCTCAAGTTTGGATGGTAAATGTGGAAACAGGCAGAGCATATCTGAATATGGAGGGTGTTGGGGCCAAATACATTGGCACTGGACCTGGAAAACAGGTCAGCACATCATGTAAAAACCAAACACCTAGAGCCATTTACCTATCCCAGGCCTCGCAGAACACACTCTTAATGAGTCTATTGAGCTCCACATAAGGACACGCTTTTCATTTTTGCCGTGGCTATTTAAAACTTGAACACTAGTGTGAGAATGTTCTCAAAACGGTCAATAAAACTGACTGAGCCTACTAACTCCAGGGACAGTGCCAGAGAAAAAGAGATCAAAGGACGAGGAATTTTACATCAAACTCTAGCCTGAAACCATGAGTGTACGCGTAAGAGAGATTGCGTGTTTGTGTGTCTGTGTGGACACTAGCTTAAGATGTACAGTGATCCATGCACACCCCAGTTTACCCAGTCCAGCTCTCCTTCCTACATTGACAAGTCGTAATGCCAAGGACAGACTGTCCTCCAGAAAACTGACTGTGCTCCATGGTTACTGGGGCATACAGGTACAGTGTCGTGCACAGTACAACAAGCCATGGTAGGTTGTTATTTAGTAGTTACTAACAAATAACAAACAGCCAACGCTCACAATCAGTTTGCTGACTTCCCAACAAGAAAATCAAGCAAACACCTAAATATTCCACTTCATCACAGCATTACATTATGTTCAGAGTAGGAGTTGAAATGGCAGCAGGTATAAATCTATTAAGAGTTATATAATTATAAGGTAGATGTACCTACTGTATTGGTAGATTACTCATCTATTAAAAAGGAATCAAATGCAGTGGCTAAAAGTCGTGTTCTCATAGCCTTGATTCAGCTCATACATGCCAAATTGAATCACATGTGGGTAAACGGTACTACTGAGGCCAAATAAATTATTCATTCAGACTCAGCAGCAGAAATTCCTGACCTCACACAAAAAGCGCACGCACGAATGTGCACACGCGCACGCGCGCAAGCCAAGTACACAAACCAGAGACGGGTAAAAGTTATCTATTTTAAAGCATATTTCCCAGTTTGAGAAAATTTTTATATAATCGAATAATCAATTTCATGTAAAGACTTGACGTGACTCATAGACCCGCCCCCATACACGACCCCAACTTCCGCAGCTGACCTGTGCACCCTTGGAAACACGGTAATAATTTTGTAACAATAAAACGATGTCCTCATTAGAGTCACCAAACTCACCATTAACGAGAGTAAAATAAAAACAAACTAAGAAAAGCAATCTAAACATTGGAGGGCACTATATTAATGTGTTTATCAGATCAGTAGGTTGGCCAATAAATATTCGCTATAACAAACGAAAGTGGATTTTTAACTAAAACTCACACTCTCTTGTACTCACCAGTGTGGGTTGTAATCAGTAGACGAAATCAAAGGGAATCTAAATTTCAGATAGGATTGTCAGTCCTCGGAGTCAGCGTTTTGTTTCTTTATCAGACCTAAGGTTTTGCTTCTCGGTGGCACAGGCAGCTAACCACAGTTCGATTTCAGCTTTACAGAGCTTTTCCTTTAGCTTTACCAGTGCCACTAGCCTGAACAGTAGTACGCACGAGAAAAAATTCGTCATAGGCGAACTCCCCCTGCACGTCTGACGCAGGCGGTCACACAAGGAGAGGGAAGGAACACACACGCACACACACGCGCACATGCTCACGCCCCGGCACTGCCCACGGCTTCCTGCAAGGGGTGGTTAAATGAAATAGATTTAGATTAGTGAGTAAATGCTGTGAGACATTTGCACATCTGGAAAAACGTCACTAGTGTTAATTCGTGACGTTCTATTTATTTTTGTATCGCCATCATATTTTTGGTCCTAGTGGCTTGATCACTGTGGTTCAAGGCAACACACTTTCAGGTATACACTATCAAATAAGGTGCGTTTACAGTAATAAAATCATAGTTCAGAATCATAGTTTGGTCACTGAACAAAGAGAGGAAGAGAGACCAAGACTAAAATGTAAATGTAATGCTTTGTTTTTGTTTTATAGAGTTGAACTGTAAAGGAAAATTTGATGGGGGGCAGCCACGTGTAAACGAAACAAATTTTAAGAATCAGAATTAACAATGGAATGACTACCACTAATACTCGTACAAAGTTGCCCAGTTTAAGCTTCTACTAAATAACAGATATACAATATGTTAGAAACCACAGGGGCCATATGGAAGGCAAATACATACCACTATGATAATTAAATAACGTGTTCCTATTTTAGCTTCTACCAAAAGGCAAACATGATGTTGGAAACCGCAGGGGTCAAATAGAAGGCAAAGACATAGTCATGGATTTAAAGCAGGGCTTATACCCGGCCAGCTGTTTTGACCAATAAGGATACTCCCGATGACTATATCCCTTGGCATGACATCCTCTTGCCCAGAAAAGCCATATGCCTTAGCCTTTAACAAAAATAAATACATAAATTAATTAATTACTGAAACAGAATTAAGTGGATTTTTGTTCATTTATTTGTAAAGTGGATTTCTATCAATGTGAATGATTCAATATTAATCCTTGTTTGGTCTGCTGTCTTTGATTGCCTACTCCCAGGTCATCCAAATCTCCTGTAGATCTACTGTACATTAATCCTCGGGTCGTCTCTTCTTGACCACACAGCACATACATTGGAGCGTGTGCATGTAAAATCTGACCCACGTTAAGAGGGATCACTTCAGTGTCTTTTGCTACTCTACTGACCCACATACTGAATAAGCACGGACGACACAGGGAAACAAACAAATAACTGTACATCCGGAACAATGTCAGTCTCAGTTTGTGAGTTCAACGTCTTTATTTTCTCGTTGGACTGATATATGAATATGCCTTGTATATGGCAGTGAATCTGTGCTGCTTAATGAAGTGCGGGAGAGCTGCTCTCTTTCCGCCAGTCAGAATGTTAAGGCTGTGGTTTTTCTTCCTCTCTACCCAGGGGGTCCAGCACAGCAGGCTGAGGAGAAGAAGATGAGTCATGGAGCGAGTCCCTGGAAGCAACCGGTATTACTGCAGGCCAGGCTGCACACCCTTGAAATACCATGATGGTCATTTCTATTTTGGGGGCACGCGTTAAGGATACAGTAAGGGGGTGCAAAAGGGATCACTGGTTGCTGGACTTACAAACAAATGAAAAAAATCTAAATATAAATGTTTAGTGAACACACGTTGGCTATTCAAGGCAGCATGTCACTCCACTTAACGAGTTAATTACCATGATCTTGATATTCTTTTTTCCCCTTTGACCTGCAGATGTCTCTCATCCACTCTCACTGCTCCCATCAGCCAGACCAGATCACTGGACCGGTTGGCGTTAGTGCAGTGACCATGTTACATCATTTGGAGTTAACCTACATTTTGGGTCCCTCTCAGGTTGCTGCTAACTTCTCTTGTGGCCCAGTTTTTCTATCATGCTGTTCCACTGATGGCCTACATACAGCATGACAAGGTACTGACAGAGTTTGTCAAAGCTAGAGGCTTGTGAAACTGTGCCCCAGTTCCTGTACAATCGATTCCACCCCACGGCTTAACATAAATTCTACATTTTGACTAGATAAAACTTAATTGATCCTAAGGGCAATTATCATTACGTAATTTCTAGGAGTGACAAGTATCAATTATAAGTCAGGTGGTAATCTAAGGTCATCTGCAATCGTTTGCTTTAAGTGACAATTTTACCTTGGCATGAAGGAGTTTGAAGGTATATATGTCCATGTATCCTTATACCCCTGGTTTGTCATGCAGTATGTTTCTCAATGTGTTCCTCCTCCTACTAGAGGATGCAGTCATGCAGTATGTTTCTCAATGTGATCCTCCTCCTGCTAGATGATTCAGTATTTTATTTTTGCTACTGAATGACTCGGTGAAATATTGCTCATCAGAAAGGGAGGTGAACATTAGTGTGATTCACCAGGAGTGAAATCAAAGAGGCATCGTACGTTTACCAGTTTCTGTGTGAATTATATGATTAAATCCTCCCCCTCTTCCACTACTTGTGTAGATGTCACATACAAAATTAGTCTGCATTTTATGTCCCTCTGATGTCATGCTTAATCGGGCTGGATAAAGTAATCAAATTTCATGATCGTCCTCTTCAACATCATCATCCTCACCTTTTTCTTCATACTCTCTCGAAAGAGCAGAATTCACAAAGTAGCCC
Source organism: Galaxias brevipinnis (assembly GCA_036023535.2). NCBI lineage: Eukaryota > Metazoa > Chordata > Actinopteri > Galaxiiformes > Galaxiidae > Galaxias > Galaxias brevipinnis. The sequence continues at coordinate 1,321 of JAVQIZ010224392.1, read as the reverse complement.
GGTTCTATCTCCAAGCAAGTCTTTCTTTCTGAAGAATGACAGATTTTAGTTCACTTATACGGTCACGTGGATTACTTGGTACTACAATGACACTGTTAAAGATACATCAAACTCCATGCCTTTGTAAGTGAAATGGTGTCTGCTCAGGGGGGTAAAACAATAGGACTTCCTTCCTGTGTAACCCCTATGACACAACCTGGACGTGTGCCGAGTCCGCCCGGGGCTAATCCACGGGCCTCTTCGGGGACAGGAGATCCTATGTCACTAGCCTAAGTCAGGAGCCCACCGCTCTCTCTGTTGTTTCACCACAACCAAATGCTGAGTTGCTGGAGAGAATGTTGTGCTTGTTCATACCCAGTGCTGGAACAGTGAACGTCATTATATCTATTTAGAAAGTCTAAATGCATACATTATTGGCTTAATAAAAGCAATTCATGTTTGTTTTTTAAATGGAATACATAGTATAAATCATCAAAAGTTCAGATGTGCTGTATTATTCAACGGCGATAACTTTGGTGTATGTCTTTGGCCCCTGTATGTGCTTCAGGCAGTTTAGCGAAACTGCAGCCCTCAGAGTAAACTACTGTAGGTTATGCAACAACTTATGAGTCCAGTGATCTTATCTACATCCTGCTGAGCAAAGGCCAAAGCAGCTTTTTTTGGAGACTGACATTTTCATTGTCAACCATGAAATACTAGCTCCGCTGTTGACAGGTACGGCACAGTCACAGCCTCTTTTCCCACTCAGTGTCGACACCACAGAGACGAGTATGCAGTCAAACAATAAGTCACCTCAGCACATGCCAAATGAAATTCTGAAGCACGGTTACGTCTGTGTTCCCTTTACATTAAGTCTGGCACACCGTTTGTTTTTCATCAACAGCGTTTTGTCCATCTGCACTTAATCTCTCCATTAATTCAGTCTCGCAGGCCTGGCAGCGCTGCAGTGGGATTGCCTGAGCCTGCATGCTAGCCGAGCGTCGAGGCACAGCGAGTTCCCCTGTTAGCCTGCCCTGCCTGCCTGCCTGTCACATGTGTCTCCATGTGAGCCACTGCGGAGGCATGCAGCAGAGGGAGGCCTGCTTGGCTCTGTTCTGTTCAGGCCAGGACTGTCTGTTCTCTCACTGTGGGTCTTAGAATGACCCACCCCTCCCCCGTTCTCCCTCACTCCTGTTTTGCAAGGGAAATAAACACCAACCCGGTGGACCAGAGGGGTTATGTGGGGTCTGTCGCGGTCGTAGTTGGGGCACCTGGACTGTTTACTCAAAGCACTGTGATATATATATATATATATATATATATATATATATATATATATATA
>JAVQIZ010224387.1:0-20525 GCA_036023535.2 Galaxias brevipinnis | reverse complement strand
CACACACACGCACACAAAAGCTCTCACACACACACACACACACACACACACACACACACACACACACACACACACACACAGCCGGTTTCACCAGCCTAACCTGTATGGTGTTGTTCAGTTTCAACTCATGACACAACTAGAGTCAATTCCCTTATTTTTAAAGGCTGAAATGAATCTGTCTACGTGTCCACGCAGCATCCCACGGCTGCAGTCTGTGCTCGGCTAATGTATCTCCTTTCTAAGAATGTACATCCCTGGGGCATGCGTGGTATGATCTGATTCCATAAATCCTTTGGCAATTAAAAAAAGAAGCCATGACATGTACATTCTAGAATACACCATAGGGCAACTCCAAAAGTTATAAACTCCCAACATATGAAGACAGCCAACCACTCAGGCAGGGAGAATGAGATTGCCCCATTAACGAGTAAAACTACCCCCCCCCCCATTTAGAATTACGCACCATACATGTGGCCTGGGGAAGTTCCTTGTGTGCCGCGCGGAGCCCACCGCGCTGATCTGGCGCGTCATGTTTCCTTCCGAGTGGACAACAACCTAATATAGCTCAGAGGAGCCCAGGTCAGGCCACAGCTCACCACAGCGGCTGCAGAGCGAGCGAGAAGCACGTGTGACAGAAACCTGTGGGGCATGCGGGGGAGACGCTTTTATTGGCGCTCCGCTCCGACTGTGGGGACGTCAACCACCCCCCCACCCACGCTCAGGGTTTGCACACGGCACTGCCATATAGGGGAGCAGTCAAGCCATCTGTCACCACCTGTTGCTCCCGTGCACAACTGGTCTTGTTGTGTTGAGGAGGAAGAGTGTGTGTGTGTGTGTGTGTGTGTGTGGGTGGGTGGGTGTGTGTGTGTGTGTGTGGGGGGGGCTCAGGGACTGTATCCGTGTCTGTCGTTGTACAGTTAACAATACAATATCTAGGAACCGATTGAGGCTGCATTGGGATATCAGAGTACCATTCACTGGATGTATGACACACAACCTTTGGCTTGACGCACACATGGAATTAGTCTCTGACGGTTACATAACTTGTCAATATACAACACACATTGCCATATAAATGTAGTCTAGAGGTTGTTTGTGTATATGGACAGTCTTCTGATGGACAGGCTCTGCTGTCCATTGAAAGAGCGAGAGAGCGAGAGAGTGAGAGGGAGAGAGAGAGAGAGAGAGAGGGAGGGAGAGAGAGAGATACAAATGCATGTACATGCAAAGACACACTCTATTTAGTACAGAGATATAACCCGACCCCTTGGAATGTGAGGGGACATGAAGACATGTGTCCGGCTGGTTCTTGGTCAGTGTCCCACTCGGTCTAATAGATAGGCATGACCTCAGCAGTGGAACACACTGTTCCAGAAGAAACGTCAGACGCTTGTGCGTGTGTGTGTGTTGTACTTCAAAGTACTGTATATGGAGGCCAAACTGTTAACAGATTAAATCATGGATAGTTGTTAAATAGTGATGCCTGGAGCACAACTCGTACTGTTAAAACATCAGGGTGATCAACCTATTATAAGGCCAAATGTAGACAAAATGATTCAGCAATGAGTGCTTAATATTATGAAGTCTTCAAGCAGATCATAACTGTTTAAGTAATTAGCCCAAATGTCTCAGCATTTACTTTTGTGCCTGAAATGAGATTCATCTAAAAACATAAAAAGCTGGATTAAAGCCCCAGAGTACACAAACTGTGCTCCAAAGTACACAGTCCGTTTTCCTATTTGAGTGAGCAAAGAAATATGGTTTGATAAACAATAAAACTGTAAAAGTCAACCTTTAATGGAAACCAAGTCTGCCTTTGACTTGAACCATTAAAGTTAACCTTTTGATCACAGATTAAGCCTCCCCTGTAAATAATTCAAACTCTTGAAGAAAATGCAGGTGGTCACCGCCTAACAAAAACCCACAACTAAGGATGAAAAAGCTGTTTTTTTGTGTGATAAACATACGCCTATTGTTCCTCTGGTTTCAGAAGGCAGGCGTGTGTACCCTTGTGATTACATATTCATGATGATCATATTCTGGCGTTGGGGGTGTGTGTGGGTGGATCATTGTTAGCACTCCAGTCTCACCAGTGCGATATGTGACCGGTGCACACACGGAAGTGAAAGTAACAGTAATGCTGAGAGTGCATGACTTCTATGTTATTACATTTTTTAATAAGGTATTTTATTGTAATCAAATAAAACTCGGACCTTCACTTTTAGCGGTGCAAACTAAACGATTATGTGTGTAGGCTACCTCCCATATAAATTCACAGCCAAACGTGAAAATGACTTTATGCTCAGTAGGCTATATAATTATTTGCCATAAATTCATCCTCTCCTTAGCTGTACCCCTATTCCGTTGTAAAAAAAAACAACGCAGATGATCCTGTGCCATGTCAAATGACTGACTGACTGTACTGTCAGCCAACACTTCTAGAAAACTCTGGCATGCTACTCTGAGCTGCAATGGTGCAGATAATGTATTTCATACTTTCCCTACACCTCCTTATTAGTAGCAAAAATAGTCAATGCAGGCCTATGTAATTAAATACTTAAAATATGGTTGTAGTCTGTCAGCTGTTTCGCAAAATAAATATATCGCACATTTGTTTCGATTAGCTACAGCAATGGAATAAATCGAGACCAATGTTGTAAGCAAATGGCACTGAAATTAAAATTTGCCAGGCAGCAAAAAAGTGGCGCGCCTCTGGCAAGTGACTTACCTCAAGCACTATAACGGAGCACAAATAAACATCTTCATGGCGTCTAAAACGGCGCATATGATTGGTATAACAATCTTCCGTTAATCAACATTTAACTGCAGCAATCAACTAAAAAATATTCATTCTTAATGCGTAAACGGTACCCTGCCATTCTAGCCCATACGAAATTGACGTGGACACTTGCTCTAATTTCCCAGTTGACTCTCCCTTCCGACGCTACATATTAGCTCAGGTGCTGATGTGCGCTCCCTCTGTTTGACAACTGAGGGTAAAGAGGATCGTGATATCGCTCCGCCGATCGTCTGTTTGAAATGCGTCCCGCGGACAAGTGCATCTTGGCAGGTGGAGAAACTTCGTATCAAAATATGCATCTTTCAAATGAAAGGTCTACAGATTATCCTTCCACATTGTTAACAAAAATGTAAGTGCGCAGGTGGTACTATGTTCGTGTTATGGGCAAGGATAAAAAGATGTAAAGGGGCAAGCCGGAACAAGCCGCTTTTCGAGGCGTGGGCTGTCTCGATTTTAAAGAGACAGAGGGTGAGGATGCGCATGGACCATTCGCTTCAATGCAATAATCTAGCATCACCTCACAACGGGATGCGAAGAGTAGACCTCGTCCACATCCTAGTTTAGTAGAAAGTGGCTCAACACAAATGCGCATTACTGATACTATGCTTTTGAATGAGTGGAGAGAGAGAGGTGAGGGGTGAGGGGGGGAGGGGGGGGGGGCAGAGTAACATCATTGCAACAAATTAACATGACATGACAGACACATAGATTATCTCAGTTGCAACTGGTTTAAGAGTCTGGACAAAAGTTGCTCATTAGTCCAACTGTCCAGCATTTTGCTTGCTTACCCTCAATGTCGCTTTAGCTCGCTTACCCTCAATGTCTCTTTCTCGCTCTCATTCTATTTCCCACTCACAAGTACATCCTACACATATTTTAGCCTTAGGGAGACCCCAAGGAAGGGAGGAACTATACAGTAGTGCTGGTTTCCACTGAGCCGAATGAGGCAGAAATGACATTTCTGGGACAAAGATTTAAAATGGTGACTACAGAGCAGGACTGAAAGAAAAAAAACTGAGATAAAGCAAGGAACCTCAGGTCTATCCGACATGAGAGGGGATCCATTCATATCTGAACTAGATGCTCAGTGAGCCACATGCAGAAGCAGTCAGGTCAAATGCACTGGTCCTTCTAAGCAAGCATACACCAGCAGCGCAAGTGCAATAAAGCAAGCCCTCTTTATATTCTAGCAAACCAAAGGTATAAATGCATACAACCAGTACTGCGGATGGATACTCATTGAACATCCTGTATTTACGTCTTTTTATGAAGTATAACCAAAAAAAGTGCTGTTAAGGGGGCATTGTATTGGGTACTGAATTTATATTTCACAACATGTACAACTGTCACACACACAGTATCTTGGTTTAAACAGTATTTCCAAATTGACACAAGGTTGCCTACAGCATCCTGGACTACCCAGTGTGTCATACACTTCCCCTTACAATCTGGACAGGCGCCTCATATTGTTAATGCAGAAACTCTTGTCCAGACATCATGTTTACAGCCAAACCCTCAAGGAGAAAACTCTTTATTCTGAGGAGGAGGCAGCATAAAAATGTGACAATTTAAACGGATACCCTCTGCTGTCATCCTTCGCAGCACTAGTCCACTAGTAAGCTCTGTCTTTACAATAGTTACTGGGATGATGGTATTGGACACAACTATCAATGATGGACACGCTCTGGTGGAAGCCAGAAGACTTTAACAATGTAATGGGAACACAATCCTGGGCTCGGACGAGAATGGGTTCTCAGTAGTCATTTTTCTGGCAGGCATGATTTCTTTGAATACTTCTGCTGGAAGCCATAATGGCAGTGGTGAAGCAGGCCGGACAGTTCTGCTGGTTTGGTTGTAATGGTTAGAGATGCTATACCTCTGGGTTGGTAACTGGATAGCCTGTTGTCATTTATTAACTAAAAACTAATGCAGTGTAATCTTTGGTTTACCTACAGTAGGTGTTTCTAGTAGAGCTAAAGGTTAAGCTGGTGGTTTGGCTATATTTGATACTGGAGTTGCAATGACAGCAACAGGCATGAAACACGTCTATAACTATGCAGTGGTACCGTTTGGCCTTTAGATGGCAGTAAAATAAAGGACATCATAACAACTGGAGCCTGGGCATGAGCACATAAAAAATACCAGTTCTCTAGAGGTGCTGTCATTGTTGAAGCATAACTATATAAAAACATCACTACTACTAGTAGACCACAGGCTGAAATATCACATCACTCCTACTAGTGGGATATTTCAGCCTGTGGTCTATTGACTCAAGTCAGTAAGTAATCGCTACCCACAAAGCTGTTCTATTGCCACTCACTGTTCTCACAGCTATCTGGACTTGTTGGTCCTCGATGGCATGGCCAGTGATTAGGTGTACTTCGGTGAAGGCCAATCAGCAGGAGAATCACTCACGCTGCAGTCTGTCAGGTGTGGGCCTGACCATGAAGGTCTGACTATGTAAACCCAAGGAGTTCAGTAGGACTGTCGGCCATTGTTGGGACAGATTTGGGATATGTTTAGGCATTTCTTTTTAAGCCTGACAAGGCATGTTTGCATTGGTGTATACGGTGGATCTACACTAGAGGGAGACAGCCAGACATGTAATCATTTCAACATAAAATTAATTTCGCGAATCAAAACGTACTTTTATAATATTTTATTTTGTCACAGCATTATTTATTGTATTCTTTTTGATGACAGCACATGTTAGGGGAGTACCTCAATTGTCTTCTCTGTAGAACTTGAGCCGCTTGTAAACGCTTGAAAAGCCTCTTACTCGAGTGTGATTGCTAGTGGGATCTTCAGATTCAAACTGAAGAGGAAACTTTGGCACAACTTACAGTAGGTCTTGAAAAGCAAGAAACGTATACAAAATATACATGCTATTCCTTGAGGAGGGCGTAATTAAAATAGGGCTGGGCAATCTTCTAAAAAAAATTTACGTCCAAACAACCATCAGTATTTTCCATTCTATCAGTGATACGTCCAAGTTTAATTTCTACTAAACAGAGCAGCATAAATAGCTTTACTTGAGTGCTCTATAATCTATATGGCAGCCAACTAAATTAGAAGGTGCCATTTAGAAGGTGTCAAATATTTTTTATAAACATTGAAGTTTAAAAATTTTAATTTACAAGAACAGTAGCAATAGGCCACTGTATTGACTCAAAAATGTTTTGTTAAGTATTATATATTTCAACTGTCACTAATTTCTTATACGCAATGTAAAGCTAGATTTGAATGCTACAGTTTCTAACAACAACAAACAGTGCGTTCACAATTTGGTTTCCCAACAGCTTTCTAAATCTACAGTTTTGCACTTTGCACTTGCACAAGCTTAACAGATCTTCAATTCAAATGTAACTTCACCAATACAATAGTCTTGCTCTAGAACTATCCATTGCTATGCTAAATTGTATAACATATCAATGAGCCTTGGGTTACCAGCCGTGGGAGAGTGACTTGAATAGAGGCTAGAATCAAACCACAAGCTCCTCAAAGACATTCTGCAAGCTGCTCTTGCCGTGGATGTCCTTGAGGTGGCGCCGCAGGCCAGGCTTGTGGGCAAAGTGCATGGCACAGTAGTTACACTTGTGGGGCCTGTCCCCCGTGTGCAGGTTGAGGTGATCCTGCAGAGTGGCCTTCTGGGAGAAGGTTTTGTGGCAGAGCGGGCAGTGGAAGGGCTTGACGCCGGTGTGAACGCGGACGTGCCGCGTCAGGTTACTCTTCTGGGAAAAGCTCTTCCCACAGAGGAGACACAAGTACTGCCTGTGCTCCTTCAAGTGTCCCACGTAGCTGTCTAAGTGTTGGAAGACGCGGTCGCATCTTCGGCACAGGTAAGGCCTCTGCACCAACAAACTGTCTGCATCCACGTGAAACTCCTCCACAGAGAGGAGTGGTCCAGTCAGGTGATGAGGGCGGGACTCCACAGAGTCTCCACCACCTGGGAGGTGAGCTGCCGACACGTAAACGTCCTCTTCCTGCCCAGGCCCCTCCGCTTCCTCTTCGTCTCGGTCCTGGGAACTGTCTGCCACTCCAGCCTCGTGGGTAGGACTCCCTCCGACTGGAGATAAGGGCCTGAAGTCTCGGCAGGGTGTGGGAGGACGCTGCTTGCGTCTATTGCTGCCCGATGAGTGGTAGGGCTGATAGTGGGGGCTGTTTGTGTGGACGGTCTGCACTTCACTCTCCTCGGAGCCCAGGAAACTGTGAGGAGCATCCCCTGCAAACTCCATCTTAGTTCCTCTCTCTACTTTGCCTGGCTCCTTGGCCTCTTCTCTGGTTCCCTGAATATGGACTGTGTCCTCTTGGGTTGTCCACTCCGCCAGTATCCTGTCCCCCAAGCCCTGATCCATTAACCCAGAGCTGGGGTTGGCACTGTCAGGCTCGGGTTCCATGTCTTCCCCTACTCTTTCAGAGTCTCTCTCTCGCTTAAGGTTGGCCAGGGTAGGGTGTAGGTACTGGGACACAGCCTGGGCACACCTCTCCACTACCTGGCTCATCTGTAAGGCACTGGCAGCAGTGAGGTAGCTCACCAGCTCTCTCAGAGGGACCTTGGGGAGGGAACATTCAAATGTAGTGCTTATTACTGCAGCAAAGATGTCACGTACAACATGGCTTGTCATAACAACACTGTGGGCTGTGAGCCACCCCGGCTACACATACGGCACAATAAATCAACAGCCAGCCGGCTGTATTAGCATGTTCGTTATTTGACAAACTAACACAACACGTACCTCCAGGAGCCCTGTGTAGCAGGAGAGCAGTAGCCGTCTGCCAACCTCGATGCTAGGCACCACCCCAATACTAAGCTCCGCCCGCCCCTCATGGAGCAGGAACTGGTCTCGCAGGAAGTCAGATGATGCAGCGAGGACCACACGGTGACAGTGAAAACGGAGCGGTGCCAGGCCAGAGCCCCCGAGGAGCAGAGTGACATCACAGAAACGGCGGTCCTCCCTCAATTGGTTCATCTTGAGAAGCACAGCATCTCCGTGGATGGGGAAACGGAACTGAAGGGTGTCTGAGGAGGTCGTCATAGCCATGACTGGCAGTCTGAAACATGACCGTGTTGTTAGATTGGTGGCCAATTTAGGGTGGGGGACAATGCCTTATAACCTACAGGGTGATATTGTGAAACAACAGTGTTTGGAATATATTGCTGTGAATAATTTCGTCCGATTGGCATCAGTAACGACCTCTAAATTTACCAAGGATGATGATAATAGAATGAGTCACAATGCCGCAAACTAGTAGTGGCCTTTCTCAATGGTGCCCCTCATTTTATAGTGTAAAGCAATATCAAATTCAGCTGTTAATAAAAAGAAATAACGGCGAATTTACCCAAGGAAACGAGGACACCTTTTGATTTTTACTTACCCACACAGGTTGATGATGATGAGTCACGACGCGCAATACTTTTTGTGTGGCAACACACTTACAAATTGTAGGTCAGACAAATAGATGGATTCATAAAAACATCATCCTACCTTGAACATCTAAAAACGACGACTATAGGCGCCGGCTAGAGACAGCCATGAAACTAAAACGACGCTTCCTGTTTCCCAAAACGTTTGTACGGTGCAGCTTACGCAAAAGCGCACGATTTTTAACCAATACTTCTTTGGCTATAATTAAACGATTTCAGAAACCATTAATTGCATTTAAAAATATGTAACGTCAGGCCAACAAATGTTCCTGGATCCTTCGTTTTTATTATAATACCGCGATGACAACATGCCCTGAAATTAAACTGATAATGACGTGTTTGATGTACCACAGGGTGGTGCTGGTCACATGTGAATCAATTCGGTCGTTGCTAGAATGCGTGCTTTTTACCACACATTGGCTATTTAATCAACAATTTTAATAAATAGGGAATAGTATAAAATTTACAAATCCATTAATTATTACATTACATTGATATTTTAGAATGAGATATTTATTTGTTAACTGTATGACGTACAATGTAGTTATTTTCCTAACATGCTCCAGATTTAGTCACCGCCCTCTTCAACCAGGTTGCAACTGTTGGAGTCACAGGCCACGGGACTAGACAGTGAGTGTCTGTATTTTACAGTGGTCCTAGCTATCTATCGTTACTGTTGTTCTAACGTGTGGTTCTAACGTACCCGACTTGTTCTGAAGGTTGGCTGCAACCCCGTCCTAATCTCTGTTTGGAGTTGGAGACAACTTCTTTCAGGAACTGCTGGAGGACCAAGTAAGTAATTGCTAGCTCACCTAGCTTGCTGTGTTGACAACAGTGGTTGTGTGTACGCTGTTGAATAGGCGACGCACTTCTTGACTTGATTTTGCTGCATGAAAGCTAGTTAAGATTTGCTAGAGTGTTAGCCTTAGCACAGTAGCGAAATTAATTATTAGTAACCACTAACCAACCTCACATTAGGCATAACACTCTGCTTGGTGGCCAAACTTATTTTCCAACATTCTAGCCCCATGTAAGTTAACATTAGGAAACCTTAACATTGCCAGAAAACGTGTCTGGTAACTATATATCTATAGGCATAATACTAACTTTCTTTTAACTTTTGAATTATTGTCCATCACTATGAAACCACGCCCTGTACCTGATGCATTTTAGCCTACCTATGCCTACCTTCACCTGCTCAGCTCAGTCTTTCTTGTCTGATTTCAGCTGCAAGTGTAGTAACAAGGGATGAAGTATTGATTTACACTAGAGTAACGTTAAAGGTACTGTAACTGCAATCTAGTTACCAGCTGCCTGGGGCTCCATGCTCCACACACTTTTCAACCAAGCTTGTGTGAGAGAATTGGCAACACGCACATGCCCATCTTCTCTTTGAGAGAGAGATCAGTTTAGTGTAGGCTAATTGCTCCAGACATCACCTGGATCTCATTGCCCTGTATGTAGACAGAATGTTTTTACATTTGATAGTGCTGTACTAAGCTCCAACTTTTACCTTGGCAGCTACCTGATGCCTTTCCCTATATCAGCCTTTTGTTGTTTAGGTTAAAATACCTTTGTAGGATGATCGTACCACCACCACCAGAGACATTAGAAGGGTAATGCCCCCTACGCCCCTGTGAGAAATCACTAATACCTCATCCTAAAAAACAGGGCCACCCCTATGATCTGACACACTATCTTGTCCTTGTTGGCTAAATTCCGAATGCGTAAGAGCAGCCAAATGATTTGTTTTGCCAACATTGTTAATTTGTTTTGTCGTACAGGACACTGACTTAAAATGTTGGCCATACAAATATAGCAGCTCAGTCCAAGTTGGTTCTCAAAGCACAGTCTTAACAGCCCTTTCTATGGAACTCGTGCGTGGCCACATCTAAAACCTGAACATTAGGATGTGGGCATTTTGACCACTAGTACCAGATATCTGTACAAAAACGTTGTTTGTCTTTTTAGTCATCTTGGTGACTTTTAACGGCTGCACATATTAATGTTTGGGCGCACTGCTGTTGTTGATTGTTTGCCTTTTATGTAAACCCTCTGTGATCCCAATGGGTGAGTTGTTGTTTTAGGTGCATGAAAGCCCTGCATTGCTGATCTCTAGTATGCAATTTATCTCCATATACTTATCCAAGGCAATAAAGAAAGTCAGCAATTTAAAGGACACCAAGCATACAACTAATTGAAGATGGGCACCAGAAGAGTATAGATAACTGACAAATGTGTCTCGATGATTGTTAGGTACATTACGGCATTGAAACCTATTGACCGCGTCTTTTAATGCAGTGCACCAGGGGAGGCCATGACGAGCGGCCCTTTGCAGTGGTAGATTGTGGAAAGAGTAGAGGGAACACGGTGAGTACAGAGTCTGGCTGGAGTGATAGGGATAGTTGTGGGCCCCAGCCTGCCTCCAGCACAACACTGATAAGAACACAGCAAGCAACATTCTCTTTCACTGCCTGTTTCCTGGCTGGCTGACTAGGCCTGGCCGCCTGACTAGGCCTGGCCGCAGTATGGCAACAAAGGGAGGCGTGTGAGTTTGTTTGTTTGTTTGTTTGTGTATGTGGGTGTTACACACTTGGGCCAATGATGTTATGTGTACTACTTTGACACGTGATGTCTGCTGGAAATGTATTAGCAACAGACACAACTTGCACACTATAAAACTGCCCTTTTAACGGTTTAATTGAGATGTAAATAAAAAAAACATACCTTTTCTAGTTTGGGAAGTTTTGTCTGTATTTTATAAAAAATTAAATACTGATATCATTATTAAATCATAATTAAAGTTTAACACGAAATTAAATATAGTTTATTTTCTTTTAACAATTAGGCTATAACCTAATGATGGAAAAGTTGAAACCCATACCTATTGCTGGAATATTTCATAGCTAGGAAAATCATTGGGTGAGTTGATATTTTCATTGACATTTTGCTTTAAATATGAAGATTTTATTATGCACCATAAGATAACACTTATAATGTAACAAGACAAGCCCATTTTAACGTGTTAGGCTCTTCTGGTTTCAAAATATAATGTTAATTAGATTGATTACTCATGTTCTTTAGATTAAACTGCAACAAATGTTCCATACAACGCAGTTTCCAAAGACTAGTGTTAAAATGGGTCAATCTGGTTTCATTATGTCCAAGCTGGATAGATAGCCTATATATTTTGCTGATGCAACCTCAGCTTCTCAAACATAGATTGGAGGGCTTTTGGGTGACGCTCATTAAAGTATCATCATCTGTCATACAGCCGCTTATTCCAATTCCTGTAGTTGATTGTGTAAGAATTATTTAGTTTTAAAATAGTATCCTCATCTATTACAGTAATGCCCTACCTTGATACTATCTTACTACAAAGGTTTTGAAATTATCAGTGATTTTTGAATAAAATGATTCCTTTTAGAATATAATAGCAAACTACAAGAAAAACAAAGTCATTTTTGAATAACCTCCTTTTGGTTGGGCTTTGCCTACTTAAAATTTAAATGAAACTCTGAAAATATAAAAATATAAGAAATATATTTCATCTTGTTGACTTTTACTAACAAAGGATAAGAATATTCATTTTAAAACATATATGTTTTGTTTTCTGAATTTGAGGGACTAGCTATGTAATGTATATTATTACATTCTCGTAGCCCATAGGCCAATAATGGTAAATCATTTAATCGATAATGCAGAATTCAAAATCGTAAGCTTTTTTTATCAGATCATTTGATATTTGATTAATCTACACATAAGAATGAATGTATGATGTAGGGGTGCAACAAAACTCTTGTAGTTATCAACCAATCTCTTAAGGTTGTTGGCCACATTTTTGTCATATAATTATTTAATCTATCGAGCGTTCGCTTTATGGCCTTTTCAATTCATTACGTTTAGCAAATCCATCAGGCTAATATTATTTGACATCATAGTCATTGTTCAAAATGGTATTTTTCACACTTTCTGTTCAATTGAATACAAGAAAAGAGTGATCTCACTCAGTTACTTGTGCAGGCCCTCATTTGTTACAGTGTATTGATACTAGAAACCAAAGAACGTTCACTTGAACACACCCCTTTGTCTATAGGTCTATGTGACAGCTTTAAATAGGGAAAGAGGCCTCTATAGAGGAAGTGGTTCTGTGCTGTCTGTTGTGCCACTGACCTGACACTGTCGCCTCATAGTCTCTCTGTCTCCACATTTCTACCTGAAAGTTACATTTTCTTCTTGTTTTTTTGTCCTTTTAAAACTTTGACAATATATGTTATTCATTTGCATGTTATGATGCATAAAACCAGTAATTTTTTAGACACATTGCATTTGTTCTGTTTCCAAGTTAATATTCCAGGGTAAAGGTTAGTTAGTGTCAGAGTAATGGGGAAGAAGCCGTGCAGAAAGGCATAGTGCACAAATGGGCATGTTAGGTATGCCTGAACCATGATGTGCCCCTTGTTAACCCCATATCTTCCATAAAGCCAAAAGAGAACCTACTCTGCATCAATAATATTTTAGGGCTTTTCTTTGGGTGGACCCAGTCACAGTTCCAAACAGCCCCTGCTACACAGGCATGCATTTTAATGCTTTCTGATTGAAAACACAGTGCTGGGTAACTGTTGGACCAACGCAGTGTTTGGTCACTCTGACGAGGCAGGGTTTGATTGAATATTATAACCATCGCCAGGTAGAGTACACAACCTCAAGGGTGTTTTAAATTTGTTTTATTTATCTAGCACATTATAAATACGTAGTGTTACATCCATATGGTTTTCAGCAGTTTCATATTTATGCACAAATGCTAAGTAATATATGCACAGTCACCCTAAATAATAGTAAGGCTCAGAGTTACAAGTGTGCTGGCTAATTCGTCTAAACCAACAGCTTAGACTTGTACTTGTGTAGTTTGAAAAGGCAACCTCTTCAACTTCCTGAAGACTCTCACTAGAAGTACACATAGAATTTCACAGTGGATTTCTTTCAACAAAATGTATCAAATTACACATCTACATTATCAAAACTATTCCCACAATTGTCGTTTTGCTTTGTTTGTTTTTTAATGCGTGCACTTATAAATTACAAATAGACAAAGGCTTCTGCTCTTGTCTCCCTCTTTTTTTTTTGCTGCAAAAAGGCAAGACACAAGACAGAGCACTTGACCAGGGAATGGATGACAATGCCAAAGTGCAATCCAATTGGCTTGCAGGAAGTACCGTTACATTTTGATTTGACTGTTTGGGAACTGTTTGTACAGCACTAAGCAAAAACGTGCAAGTAGTCTGCCCAGCTCTCGCTGTGGGTGCTCTTCAAAAGGACCTTATGCTGAAGGGGTTGAAAACATCTGCTTGGATACGCTATCAGAATGATTTACTGTCTCGACAGGAAGGTCTGTGAAAGTGATCTGCCTTACGCAGGTCAAGTTGACCTTTAGTTAGTTACTTTGGTTTAAAGCTTGTCATTAAGCTAGTCATCATTATATCCTTTTACTCAACTTTTCCAGCACGACTGGAGAGGAGCTTACACACTTGCCAAGCCTGCCATTGCCATATGTCATAATTTTTTTATGGGATGGTTTAGTTTATTGCACTGTGCTCCTGGTAGAAATTTCCCAAGTGGGCCTTACATCTGCTAACAGTACTGGAGGAGGTGAGAGGAGGTGAGATTCGGAACTGGCTGTAATTCAGGTGTGTGTGTGTGTGTGTGCGTGCGTGCGTGCGTGCGTGCGTGCGTGCGCAGGTCAGATGCTGAAAGCTCCCTATGTCCAACTTTGGTTGATACTATACTATTTATTTAAGATTTAGCCTGTAAGGCAGTAGCCGGGTTATCGAAAATGTCATAAGAACAACTTAAAGCAAAAGAAAAGGTAAATCAAGCATGCACTTTAATACGTTACATTACATCGTTCTTTGTCGATATTAGAGGATTTGAGCACTCTCTGTGGGAACTTTTCTTCTCCTGACACCTCAGTTTAAAAATTCTGCTGGCACAGTACTTTTAGAGGTGGCCTACATAAATGTTTTCTCACTAAAAGTGAACGTGCAGCGACAGAGAAGGTGTGGTTTTAGTCATTGACTCAAACCCCATGTTCAACCCACAGCTTTGATGTCTCTGCTTGTTTGCTGTTACTCTTTGTGGAGGACGAAACTCTCATGTGTCTCATACTGCTTACAGTGATAATGGGGTTGAACTAAAGGTTGTTGCGGTTATTGTATTTGTTCTTCATTGTATGGGATGTTTAGCTTTTATTTCTCAACAAGAAAAACTACAAAATAGTTTCTGTTCTAGTTACATCAACTCAATTCTAAAGTCTTTTGGAGGATTTTATTTAGACTTAATATCTTTAAACCTGACATTTTTTAGTATCACCTTCTAGATCTATATATGACCTGTCTCTACATTTTCGAAGCTAACAGTGCAGGTCAGTTGTCACTAACAGAGGGTAAACAGAGGGTACGATAGTCATCTTCCTGTGGTTTTCGTTTTTGATGTTGTTGTGTGTTCTCTATAGTACGGTAGGACTTCCTCTTTTTGAGGGACGACCAGGCTTTATTTGCCAGAATCGTCTACAGTTTTATGAAAGGCTTGGACGGGTGAGTTTGTGTTATATGTTACTATTAAAACTAAACTAAACTGTCAAATCTATTGCTTAGTTCAGAAATAGTATATGTATAAGGAAAAGTAGTAGGAAAAGTAAATGTAAACGATTGTGTTCTTGACAGCACAATTAAGAATAAATAAAAATAGAATTTTCATAACAGGATAATAATACAATAAAACAGAGAATGACCAGCAACCAAATCAATGATCCACATGTGCCTTGACCAGTTTATTCTACCTCTGCTTTTGAATGTCCTATATAGTTGAAATAGTTTTTAAAAGGCAAACAAACATATGGTTTCTGATTAGGCTGATGGGTATCGTTTGAAAAGTGTTAAAGTAAGGTTCAAAGCTCTTCACTGGATTTAACTTTGATTCTGAAGGGTTTTAACAAAGTTAATCATTTGCAGCCAACACTTCCCTTTTATTGTTTGTTTATTGAAAATTCTGTTCAAAATTCAAGTTCAATTCATGTTTAGAAATTGTTCCATTGCATGTCAAATCAAGATGTGGAACGAAGGTTGGCATCACAATAATGTATTGGTCTGATACATTTGTTTTTTTTATGGTTGTGCTTTGGCTTTGATTGGGTCAGTTCCTACAAAGTATTTCAGTCTTTAAATCCTGCCACATTTGGAAACCGAGATGCCTTAACTTAGCATATGTGTATGCCAAAGATAAAATCCTCCACTATTCACTATAGCAAACACTCCCTACACACAGCCTTTCCCTCTGCCTGCTCTTGATAGCA
Source organism: Galaxias brevipinnis (assembly GCA_036023535.2). Classification (NCBI taxonomy): domain Eukaryota; kingdom Metazoa; phylum Chordata; class Actinopteri; order Galaxiiformes; family Galaxiidae; genus Galaxias; species Galaxias brevipinnis. Next base: position 4,949 of record JAVQIZ010224387.1, on the reverse strand, counting down.
TATATTCCACCAAAAGCTGCCTTGGCAAGTTGTTTAAATTGTCCGTTTTAATTCTGGGTTGAAATGGGATGGATTTATGGGAAAGCAGTTGTTTTTTATAAATGTTTAACTGAAAGGAAGAGATGTGGGGAAGATGCATATAACACACCGGGACAAATGCACATGTTTAGTCAGTATGAGTGCAGAGTACATCAACTTAACATTTTGGTTGCGGGACATTTATTTAAGACATCCCCAAAAAAGTATTTTGCTGAAATTACTAAGGTGTGACCGTTTTGTCTTTTAGGCAGAGGCTTGAAGCTACAATGGGTGTAAGGCTGTTTTCTATTTTACCATTTAAGCTCGCATCCTCTCCTCTATGAGAAATATAGCTATGCAACAGTGACCACATTGTGGCGATAATAATCTAATTGGAGCTACATGACGTGCTGCAACAGTGTATTGTGATTTCCTTCTTTATGGCCTAAAGCTGATGTTTGCAGTTCCAAAAGTGAAGTCATTTTCAATAGGTATGTTTTTCCACCATAAACATTGTGGTATGGCATTTTTTTTCACCTTTGGAAAAAATTGCCCACCCACTCAACTGGTGACTTTTTGGTTATTCATTTAATAATCTTAGTGGAACACCATGTGAGTCAAAGTGAGACGGAATTTGACTAGTATTGCGTATGAAACGTGTATGGCATGTGTTTTTCCCCGCTGTTTTCCCCACTATCATAACATTGATTTAATGTTGTCTAATGCTTTTCATTTAAGTTATTTTTAGTATTTTTTTTGTATTTATATATTTTAGTTTATGACACACACAAGTTATGTTTATGACATAAACACACGTTATGTTTATGACATAAACATATGTTATGTTTATGACCACATTATGTTTGTGACACACTTGTTATGTTTGTTAGACATGCGTTATGTTAAAGACACACACTTTATGCAATATAAGATGCAACTTCTCTCTCTCTCTCTCTCTCTCTCTCCAGGTACAGGTAGATGTGCTATTACATGCTCCTCGCATGGCCTGCATCACGTTGATGGACATGGACCTGCCTACCTGTCCCACCTCACACCACAGCAGTTGTATCCCTGACCCGAGCGCTGACCTCAACTCCAACCATGACCTTGACCCCAAGCAGAAAGTCCCCAGCTGCCTGCAGCTGCACCTGTACCACGTGGCCAGGGGTGTGGCAGCAGGGGGCGGGGCTAATGGCAAAGGAAGTGACCTACTGTACCCCCCTGGAGACTACGTTGTTGAAGAGCTGTGCATTGACGCAGCAAAAACATGTGGTGAGTGCATTAGCGAAGAAGAAGGTCTTTAGCTTTTTGTTTTCTGCTTTTCATGACAGTTTGCTGTGGCCCGTTTGCCTATATTTGATTGGTTTTACTTTTGAGTAATATTTTCACTTGCTTATGCTAGCATTCTCCCAGAATACGAGAGCTTGTTGGGCTTGTAGGGGTAGTTTGCTGACTTTGCTTAACACTTGGCTAGGAAATTGCAACTTGATGTCAAATATTTTTCAGTATGAGAGAACATTGTTTTTAAGATAGTATTTAGCTATATGATTGAATGCCTAATACTCGATTTGATTTACCATGATAATTTAGTAATTGTAATGCAATCCTCTCTGCAGCAGACCTTTTCTGTGATACAATCAGCAGTAGGCAGACTTTAGAAAAAGTGCATAAAGTTTTAATGAAAGGTGAACCAATGAAGGGCTGAGAGATATGGACAAAATGGAAATCACAAGGGTTTTCATCTGGGATCTAAACGAGGTTTTCTGACAAATCTGGTGAAATAAACTGATTGTATTAGGGAGTTGATGCTTACTAATGGTTAATTTACCGTGCCTGTTTTCAGATATAGCAAACTTGAATTAGTACATGGCCAGTATTTATCAATATGTTTTACAGAATGAAACTGCCCCCCCCCCTGTACGCCATTGACATTTAAACTGCCTAAAGTTGTTGACAAGGGTATAACGAACACTCCGAAATATAAAGCATTGTCCTTTCTTTCATATCTGGAGTTGTTGCTCTCCACTCAAAACATGTTTTCCCTCCGGACATGCTAGAGCAAACTGAGCACACATTGTTATTGGCGTAGGGCCTTTATCACAACGTGGAGCCCGGCACAGCACGCCGTGAGCCCGCCAGTAATTCTGAAACTCTAGCTCTGAGCTCCCTGAGAGACCTGCTGCTGGTGTGAATGATGGCGGAGCCAGTAGTCAATGAGGAAAAGGTTTCTGTCAAAAGTGGGACTCAGAAAACAACTTGGCCTTTCCAATGGAAGGAAAATGTCGGATAAGGCGTTGTAGTAAGAAATATAATTCAAATAAAAGAAATGAATCAAGTAAATGAGTAAATATGCGTACAATCATTTGTATTCATAGTTCTTAGCAGAATAACATCCCCAGTAGTTCAAGGCCTGCATACTTAAGCCTGAGAGGAGGATGTAGACGCTTGATAATGAAGACACTCCTTAGCGTTTGGGAGGGATGAAGGCCAGTTCATGGCTACTGACAACACCAGGTGCACAAGATTATTGAACCAACAAAGGAATGTACTCTTTGAACAAACAAGATGGCCAAAGGGGTTTATGATAGGAGAACAAAACTGCGAGAGCATTCCTTTTTATGGTGTAAGATAATACTTACTGTCATACATATTACTAAGAACCTAGTGGTTCTTAAACCATTTTAGAGAACGTTTTTCCAACGACAAATGCTTGCAGAATCTGGGATAGGATAGGATAGGGTACATTTGCCAATCTTGTAGATCGTGCTCTCCTCTCAATTTTGCCTCTCGTCTGTCTCCCTCTCTCTCTCTCCCCCTTCACATCCTGTCAGAAAGCTGTTGACCAAACCTCCTGTTTTTATTTTCTTCTCTATCTCTCTCAGCCATACTTGGTCTAGTCCTCTGGAGCTGATAAGGACTCCCACCATCATCTCTCTTGTGTTCTCACCCTACTCTTTTATTACCCCCCCCCCAACCAACCAATACTGAATAACTATATTGAAATAGGACTGTGCCAAAAACAACCCAAAGCATAGACGCCACGCACAGCATGAGGCAGAGAGAGTCTGAGGGCCTGGAGCGTTGCTGCTCACGTAGCTCTGTGAAAGCAAAGCACAGGGGTGAGGCTCCCTGCGACACAGGGCAGCCCACGCACACCCCTGACGCACAACAGCAGGGGCTTCACAGTAGACTGGCAACCTGAGTGACGGCTGCTGACCACAGGGACAGTGCACATTAATAAACATTGCTGAAATGTGCCAGAGTTAGCCAAAAGGCTGTTTCATCTGTAGTCCCTGGACAGATGTTACAAAAACACCCAAAAAAATTAATATTTAAGAAAATAACAAATTAAAAATCATTAAACACATGCATCATAAAGGCTCACAATACAGGACATGTCAATAAAAACAGAAAACAAAAACATACATATTACATAGCAACAGGATAGCGACAGGTTACAACAGTACAGACCGAGGAAAGTGTGGTGCAAATGCTTTTTAGTGTTGACAGATCAGAGTACTAACTAACCAAGTCTTTAAATGAGTCCTAAATAAACTGTATGTGGCTGGTTCTCTAATTCTTGCTGGGATGGAGTTCCATTCTAGTGCAGCTTTTACAGAGAATGCAGATTGACTGAATGCACTTTTCCTGAGTGGGATCATGCACTCCCCTCTTGCTGCACCTCTTGTAACCCTATATGCAGTTGTTCTGATGGTGACAAACTGTCTGAGCGGAGGTGAGGTGAGACCATGTGTAATCTTGTACATGAGATAAGCATTTACCTGTTTAATGGTGTTCTCCCAGCTCAACAAGTTGTATATTGAAAGTATCGGGCAGTGATGAGAACGAACAGATTTCTTATCAAGTACTTTGAGTGTTTGTTTATACAAAGACTCTAGCGGTTTGAGTGTAGTGGTACTGGCCTGTGACCAGGTTGTTAGACAGTAAGTGATGTGAGAGAGGACCATAGAATACATGGACATCATGGCTGCCTCTGTTGACATGTGAACCCTAAGTTTGAAAGACTGAATTTGACCCGGTTACAGACCTTTTTCACCTGAGCCTTAAAATTGAGTTTCGTATCTATCATGACTCCAAGGTACTTGTATTGTGATACAACCTGTAGCCTCTCCCCTGATACAAAAACATCTGGCTCAACATTAGAACATTTGTCGTACAAGGCAAATTATGGAAAATTGATTGATAAAATTCGGACAGACCTTGAGAGATGGGACATTTGACCACTTTCATTCTTTGGTGGAATTGAAACAATAAGAATGAACATTCTTCCCAGGTTGTTGTATCTCTTTCTTTCTCTCCCAATTTGGATTCCCACGTCCACATTTAGAAAAATACATTCATGCATAGATGTTTCTTTACAGATACTGCCATTTTGTTCAAAGGAAATTTGGAGTAAACACAAAATAAAAATGTCTGGATGAAGTGTACTCAGAGGATTTGGCAATCAGTAAGAAAAAGGGTTGATGCTCCCCAATCCATATCGAGGGCAATGAAAATTACAAACTTGATAGATTTTGTACCAGGAAGATTGGATGAAGGGTTTAAGAACTGGGAGAGTAAAGGTCTGAATTTAATAGATGATATGTTTGAGAGGGAAACTCTAAGGTCATTTAAGCAATTACTAGACAAATACGATTTGGTTACAAAAGATTTCTACAAATACTTACAACTGAGAAGTTACTTAATGTCACATAAAGAAAAGGGGGCTCTGAAAACACAGGCCAATGAATTAGAGGATTTTTTCATACAGGCTATCAAAAAAGGAAAGAGTGATAAGATAGTGTCACGTTCATATAAATATTTACAATCACTTATATCTGGGGGTGCTCCAGAGGTAAAAGAAAAGTGGGAATTAGAGATGAATGTTGTTATTGATGATAAATCATGGGAAGATATATGTGAAAATGGAC
>JAVQIZ010224382.1:0-15779 GCA_036023535.2 Galaxias brevipinnis | reverse complement strand
TAAAATAATAAATTAAAGTGCACTCTTTGTGCATGTCACTGGACATTTTAATGTAACATAAATAAAAGGACTTTTTAGACATTTTAAATCAAAGTGCATCTTTTCTTTCTAGATGTTGTAACAAATTTGAGGTACTACTACCTTTGGCGGCAACGGATTTGCTGCATATTTTACAGATTACCGTTGTTTGAGAAACGTCATCTTTATGGTAACCAAACCTCCGCCAAATGACGGACCCAGTGATGTTCTTTTATTGAACAAGTTCGTCAGCCTCGGCACCTCTAGCTTTTTCGCTCTCCTCAAAACAAACGCCTCTCTGTCACTGTGCGTGTGTGCGTGTGTGTAATGTTTGTGTGCAAGTTGGGCGGGGCCTGCGTGTGTGACTCTGTGTCTATGAGGGAGAAAGGAAATCGCTGCGCTAAAACAAATCTCATTTTGGCCGCGGCGGGAAATTGACTTGACAACATAATACTCGATGTTCACTATGTGGTCATTTACGACATCGCATGTAGTGCAATCCATGATATATCGTGTAAACTCGATATATCGCCCAGCCCTAGTTCATTACCACCCTAACCCTAACCCAAGGGTTCATGACCACCCTAACCCTAACCCAGGGGTTCATTACAACCCTAACCCTAACCCAGGGGTTCTGCATGTGTGGGATGAAGATGACTGTGGCCTTGCCCTGAAGCAAATATTCACCTGGGTACTATCCAACAGCATACCACTTTAATAATCCAAATATTCACCTGGGAATACAACTTAAATAATCCAAATATTCACCTGGGTACTATCCAATAGCATACCACTTAAATAATCCTGTGGAAAACAAAGGCTGACAGAAATTCCTTAGGAAGTCTCCATTCTCTGCTAAAGACTTACCTTAAAAAACAAGCATTTATCTGTTCACTTTGACACATCATCGATAGCTTTTTTGCTTATGCTACTTTTACATTGCATCAAATTGTTGTTAAGGCACTATTGTACAGATTATTTTGTATAGACATATAGTATTGTTATAATTATTCTAAGTAAATATTATGAACATAGGCTTCTGTGTGGCAGTTAGGACACTCACCTTAACGGAATGGATAGTTTCCAGTGTCTTGAGCTGAGGGTTGAATGGGAATCTGGAGAGGTTCCTCCACTGTTGCTGAAGGTGCTGGAGGCCTAGAGAGCAGCAGTCTGAGAGGCCGGTGTATTCCTGCCAGAGAGCCAGGACCTCCCTGCTCCTCTGTAGCTCCTCTCCCACCTCCCTCACTGCTGCTGCCCAGCTGAGGGGGTTCCAAACACACACACATGTTCACTGCTGCTGCCCAGCTGAGGGGTTCAAAACACACACACACACACACACACACGTTCACTGCTGCTGCCCAGCTGAGGGGGCTCAAAACACACACACACACACACACACACACACACACACACACACACACACACACACACACACACACACACACACACACACACACACATATGTTCACTGCTGCTGGTGCCCAGCTGAGGGGGTTCAATAAACACACACACGTTCATGTTGGGCCACAGTGGATAGAGTGACGTTACTGTTTGAGTAATAACTAGCCCTACATCGTTTGGCTAAAACACATACTAGCTCAAAGGAAAGGCTTATCTCTCCCCAAAGTTGCACTATTTATGATTTAATTTTTTAAAAATGAAATCATTTTTTTTTCAGATGAAAGCTGGTGGTGATGTTTCGAGCATACAGAGTAGGATTACAGGAGGTCCCAGAGTTTAGTGTTGGTACTGACCGTGTTCTCTCCTCCTCCACTCTGTGGGCCAGATAACAGGCTGTGACGGGACACGCTGTCTGCTTTAGAGCTTCATACCATCGCTCCAGAGACGCCAGGAGCTTGCTCCCGTTTGCAGCTTCCACCTGCAGTTGCTTGACACAACAGAAAAACACTATGAGATGAACTAGGGTTAAATGTAGTGTGGCCAACTCGTGGTTTGTCAAATAAAGTGACCCAGAACTTCTGACCCAAACACTACATTTACACTTTAGTTACACATCAGCGTAGATTATACTTTCCTAAAATTATAGAAATCTTATGTGTTTTGCTTGGAACCAAACAATGCCTAACTAATATATGTTGGAACAAACTCTTATATATGCAAACAATATTTCAATAGAAAAATTTTCTCTGAAATGTGTCGGCTAGGTGTAAACTTTAAGCCTACCTGCAGTCCATCCACAGAGTCCTTTACTTGCTGGAGTGTGAAAAGAGGTCCTCGCTGCTGCTCCAATGAACAGCGCACCCTTGTGGTGTGGAATGAAACATCAGCCAGCACCTTCTCATACAGTCCCCACTGATTCAGGCTCTGCTGGAGAGCTGATCTCCTGCTCACAATCTGCAAGCCACAGCATACACAATGAGATGGTGCTTAACATTCCTCATTTGACAGTCAAACTGTGAGGCAAATGCAATGCTTTGGCTCCACTGCTCCATTAAGAATCGCCAAAAGTCATTGAGCATCCAACACAAAGAGAAATGTCTTGTTGAACCGTCTAAAGCTTTATACCAACATTCCCCATTCTAATGTCTTCCCACGTACAACCCAGTACCGCCTGGTTTTGTTCAAGTGTATGACTTTGTCCTCTTTGAGTGCCCCAGCTAGTTGGTGGAACACACAGACTTCTCAAGCTTGGAGACTCCAGTGTAACCTCTCACACTTCATGTGATGCTTGTGGTTTGGGTACTGTTTGGGACGTGTGTTCCCTACCTGCTGACTGAGGGCAGAGCAGGCTTGGTGGACTGCCTGGGTCTGCTCAGTGAAGGCACTGTTACTGGGAGGCTTCCCAACGTGTTCTCCTCCCAGCTCGTGCAGCTCAACACACACTTCTCGCAGTCTCTCCTCGACAACCTGAAAGAGAGCCAGAGGGGCTACTGAATATAAAAACTGCCAGATAAACCAAAATGTAAATGTTTAATACTACTGCCTATGTCAGTGCATAACGAAGTACACAAAAGCACACACCAAACACTTAGTACATCTCATCCTGTCCCATACTTGCACCACATTGATCGTGGAGGAAGCTCCAGAATGACCCACACACAGCTGAGTGACAAACCTCCAGCTCCAGCAGTGCCCTCTGGACCAGAGTGTGAGAGTCAGAGGTGGAGCAGCCCTCCAGTCTGTCTGTGTGCTGGGTCACCCAGTCACACAGGCTCTGCAGCCGTCTCTCAGCTTTCACACAGACATGGTGCTTCTCTTCAGCCAGACTCCTCTGAGGGGTACAATAGACATTTAGTCATCAGTCACTCTATATTGTTTAGTTCCTGTTAAAACAGTTTGATAACACTAAGACTGAGTAAAGCAGACAAAACATATTATTGAAAACAAGCAAAAGGCCATCAAAAATAATATATACTTTCAAACAGTGTGTTAGCCAGTTTAGTTTGGCACAGCCCTGCTGTTGCTGATGCTAGTGGCTGATCACTCCACTCACCTGGCTCTCCATCTCCCCCTGCAGGCCCAGCCAGTGCATGCTCAGGTCCCCCAGATGCTCTGCAAACAGGGTGAGGTCAGAGGGCGGGCCAGCGGATTCTGGGCGGGGTCCAGGCTCGCACAGGAAGTCCAGGAGGAGCTGCCCACTGGCCAGGCCTGCTTTCAGGTTCTGGGTAGGAGCACACACACAGACGCACGCATACACACACACACGCACGCACGCACGCACGCACGCACACACACAGTCACACACATATACACAGACACACACACACACACACACACACAGTCACACACATATACACAGACACACACACACACACACACACACACACACAAACACAGATACAAGGACATCAATGCAGTAGTGGATGCTTAGCTGAAACAATAAATGTTGATTCAGGGAAGAAGAATCTTAATATCGGAAAATAAATGGATGACAATAACAACAAGCAAACAATAGACAAATGGGACTGGACATGGTTTAATGGCTGTTTAAGGGCTGGGCTTTCCTTCATCACTGGGAAATGGAATCGCGGAAAAAGAGCCCTTTATATTTTTGGTTGAGGATGTCACAACACATTTTCCCTTCAATTTTCCAGAATCCTTGATAATATCAAGCCAACCAAAAATACCTCAGTTATATTATGAATTTCCTTATAGCAAAAATAAACTACTAGTAGTTGTACCTATCGTATGCCCACATTGTCAGTGCAATGCAATGAGGCTGGGAGTGCTAGGCCCTTGGTTTGAAACTGTGGAAATATCGGTGATGCACCAAATATCAGTCTATCAACTTCCAGTGCCAGTGTCTGTTGTTTCTGTGTAGGGGTCTCATTAGAAAAACAGCAGGATACTATTTGTCATTTTGAAGGAACTTATCAATCGTAATCTGTGTCACAAATCTATACAGGGTAACTCGTAATCGGTTAAAACATTTCAGATAAGCTATTTTCTTTTTGCATTCATGGCATTGGCGTTTTATAACTTAGAAATCAATGTATTTAACAATACTCAGATTATGTTATTTATTAACTTATGGTACAGTCAATTTTTCAATAGTATGTTTTGCCTAAGTTATAATAACATCAAATATGTGATTAATACTTTAAATTATAATAATAATATTATAAATGAGTTGTCTGCTTCTAAAAGTGCATAGTAAAGGTGATGTCACCTGGCGGGGAGGCTGAGGAGCCTTGTATGAGTAACAGAGTGCAGGCCATCGACAGCAGTGAATAGAGAAATACACTTCTGACAGCCATTTTATAAGAGGCTTCAGAAGCTCAAGTCAAATGGTTCCCACCTTCATAAAACACCCGGACTTCAGAGATCTTTCAAAACTGAAAGGGAACATTTGCCCCAATTATTGGTATTTCAAAAAGGTTGTTCATAACTGTCCAGATCCCAGGGGGAGGAAGGAGGTAAGTAGGAAGTAAGTGGGTTACAGCCAGGAGTCCTGATGTGTCACGGGGCTCAAAGTCAAACCTGTTCTACAGGGCTGAGTATGTGTTAATCGAAGACGAATGTGTGGTGTGAACCGTAGATGTGGTACACTAGAACTAACCCATGCACAGTTTGCAAGGTGGGACCGGAGTCTTTCCTACTAAGTGGTCATAAAGCTTCACATGGTCCATTACACTGAGGGTGAGAGGAGAAAGTAGTGGGAAGATGGAGAGGTTTGGAGACAGGATAAAGAGAGAGTTCAGAGTGAGCACTTTCTAATAAGAAGCACCTGAGCATGCTGCAGTGTTTCAGTGAGGTGTGCAGCGTCACAGGCCTTGCAGGCTCTCTCCCTCTCCCCCTCCAGGCGGGCTTCACACTGCTTCACCCACGTCTCCAGGTCCAACAAGAGCTCCAGGGGGGGCCATCCTGTCAAGAGGAGCTGGGAAGAGAAAGCAGATCAGCCTTCATCTATACTGACGTCGGCTTTTAGATAAAACCTTGTTAAAGCGTCCAACTGTCCTCATGATAAACAGGTTTTTTTAACAATAATATTTTGCGCTAAACTACGACTGGGTGGTAAAGCCAACGTTAGCATGTTATTCTAGGCTTTGTTGAGTGGCATCCAGTGTATGCCTCTGAATGGCTGTGTGCATGTTTGTGTGTGCATGAACGAAGTTTATCGTCGAGTAAGACAAATGTTCAGCCTTCTGGGAAGCTGATCCAGTTCACTGATGATAAACGAGGAACAAAGTGAAAGAGAACCCCTGCTCCTCCCCCTGGACCTCCCTCTCCAAACAAATCACTGAATAGCTGGAAGACAGAGACACTATGGGCCAAGGACTGTAGCTTGATTTATCTGAAATCCTCCCAGGAGGGTTGTCATGTCCAGAGCCGTCCCCTGACCCACCTCATGCAGCCTCTGCTGGGCCACGGGCAGGGCTGACGTGACCTGGGTCCAGCCCTGCTCCAGCTGGACCAGCTGTCTGCCGAGGCCTGGGGACTGGAGGAGCAGTGTCCCTGCCCTGGCTATGGACGCTCTCTGGCCCGCTCTGGCCTCCAGCTCCACAGACAACTCCTAAAGAGGAGAAACACAAGAGAAGCTGTTTGTCCACGGCCAGATTCTGTAAAAATCTGATTCAGTGAAATAATATGCACATCGAGTGACAGTTACACATCAAGACATGCTTGTGAAATGTGTCTGTATGAATTGTTCAGGTGAGACGGGACAGTCGTACCAGAAGCTGTATGAGGTAGGAACGAGTGAGCTCCTGGTCTGTGTAGTCTTTGAGGTCTAGCCACACCCCCAGCCTTTCGTTGGCACCTCGTATCCACTCTGTGAGTGACAGAGACTCTCTGTGGACCCTGGACAGAGAGGAGGCCATGTTACACTGGGCTTCCTCTCCTTCAGAAGGCCTGCACAGGACTACTTTAAGCACAGACTAAAACGCAGGACTGTTGGTTTAAAGGACAAAACGAGCAGTGAAAAACAAAGGTATTCTGACAGTTTATATTTGATCTTGGTTCAGATGTGTGAGCATTATGTGAAGATCGATAATCAAGCTGTGAATTAGTACATTCTTAAATGGCAACGTAACGGTATTGCATCTGAAATACAGTACATTGACTTGACTCAAAAATGCACTTCAGTAGCTATTTGCAGATTGCTGAGTGATTACAATTTGCTATGTGAGAGTGGTGTTCCCTTGGCAACATCAATGCCCCCAAGCCCAGCACTTTGGCCTGTCTCAAAAACACAGGAGCTACTGGCTTGGTGCTTAACTCTGGAGGTGAAGCCTTCTGGATAAGATAATGGCATTGTAAGGAGAAACAGTAAATGCAGCTGGGCTTGTGAGTTTTCTGCCTCCCACCTGGTCCAGTTGTCCAAGACTTCCTGGCTGTGCCGTGCTTCTCGCTCTGTCTTATTATGGAGACTCCTCCATCGGCGCTCCAGACGTTTCTCTGCCAGGCTGACCAAGAGAGCTCCACCCTGGGCCAGTCGCAACACCTCGCCCTGGTCCAGGACCAAGCCCAGTCTGGCTCTGCTCCCCTCCAGCTCAACGAGCAGCCGCTGCAGGATGGGGCGAAGAGAGGGGAAGACAAGAGAGAGTAAGGGGAAGAGGAGAGGGAGAGAAAATACAATTAAAAAATGATTTGTAGCCTACTGTAAGTCATGCAAATTGTATCTGAGAAGAAGTTGTTCAGGGAACAAATCAGTAGAAATAAATGAAAATAATTATTATAGTATTATAATGAGCTTTATAGGAAAAATAGAAAAGAATGAGAACAACAATGTAGAAAGAGAAAAACTCCACATGCCCTTCTAGTCATTATTATTATTACTCTTATCAAAAACCCCACATGGCAGCACTCCTCAAAATACAGCAACCACTCATCACCATGGCAACAGACTGCTTTCACTGATTAACCAATGTGACTGAAAAAAACTCCCTAAAAGTGAATCTATTAAGAAAGCACAGAACACAGGAAAAAAAAACCTACAAGAGGATCTTTAAGAAAGCAGAGTACACATGTGCTCCTTCCATCCAAGCCCTTCCACTGGGAATGGAATGAGAGACCAGGAGTGAGAGTGCAGAGGAAACATGCTAAGGACAATTATAAGGACATTCTGTAAAGACCCTCAGTGAAGGACAGCATTCCTCACACACAGATCTGATTCACGGGCTCATCTGATTCTAAATGAAGTCTGACCGAACACAGAACAAACAGGCGACCGACAAGCAATCTTTCAATTTTCTCAGGTGTTTATGGTTTCATGATAGCTGATGCATGGGGGCCTTATGCGTATTCTATAGAGGGTCACGGTCATGTGCAACTTGCAGAGGTGATCGTATGTTCTAAGCTCAAACTGCTCACGTGTGTACCTTGTAGGTAGAAAGATGTAATGGTGGAGGAGTGACCTGGCTACCTGGCACGTGTCTATTCTGTCCTGTAGATGCTTCTCATAGCTCCCCTCCATAGTGTCCTCTCTCTGGGCGTCTGTGGGGCCGTCACCGGGGACCAGGGTCTCTCTCTGGGCGTCTGTGGGGCTGTCACCGGGGACGAGGGCCTCCCTCTGGGCGTCTGTGGGGCCGTCACCAGGGACGAGGGCCTCCCATGTCTCCAGCAGCCTGTCCAGCTGACCACAGCCCTCCTCCCACTGACTCCAGGTCTGCAAGGGCACCAAAAGCTCTTAAAACCGCTGGCGCTTCAAAGCAAATATCTATTTAATGCATTACCGGCCCACAATCGCCACTGGTACATTTAAACATGGACGTGCAAGCATGCCTGTGTGTGTGTGTGTGTGTGTGTGTGTGTGTGTGTGTGTGTGTGTGTGTGTGTGCGCATGTTTCTCATCCATGTCTGATATTTTACAATTTTAACTCGTATCACTTTCTAACCTGCAGTCTTTGTTTAATGTTAACTTCCTGTTCAAGAGCCCGCTGCCTCAGAGCTTGGACCCGATGCTCCAGCTGGGCCTGCTCCTCCTTCTGACTCTCTAGCTCTCCCAGTGGACGATGTTGGAACAGCCACTGCACAAAGGCCAGACGAGAGCCCACTTCATTGAAGAAGTTCTGTTTGGGGTAGATGTTGAGGGTACAGACACAGTTAGACATATTATGTGTCTCTTACACTGTGTACTGGACATGTGTTACAGTTTTTATTATGCATGAAACACAATGACACACATCTTAGTACCGAACAGAAACCAAACTGACTTTCACACAGCATGGCAAGAGTTGTTACATGTCCATTAAAATAAACCAACAACTGAGCTACAAAAAAAACTGAAAAAACCCGTTAAAGCAATGCAAATCAACGTAGCGGACACCAAGCTAAATATCATTGGAATCTCTATTCCATTGGAACTATAACAAAGATTGGAACTGTCACATGTAAGATGTAAAGTATGAATCACATCCCTATCTGTTCCACACAAACATAAATAGATAAATGGCACTTTGAAGAATCTATCGGTCACATGTAATACGCAAAGCAGTAACAAATCTGTTCCACACATACACTTTGAGCTGAAGGTTCCTCTATCCTGGTTCTATCCATACCTTGTGTCCTTTGAGTACGCTCTGTAAGTGGGCTTGGCTGTGAAGTGCTTTGGGCTGGCTGTCGGCTAACCGTTCCTCACCCAGCTCCACCAGACCAGCCAACCCCTGCAGCAAAGCCTGGGAAACCTGCTGCAGATCCCACGTCTTCTCCCGGGATTCAGTGGACTGCACGCCAACCGTAGACTGTTGGACAGGAGACCTTATATGACCTTATATCCCGACAAAGACGAGCAAATGTGATGATACCCTGATGCACTGTATCATGGTGGTTCTGGTTTACCTGCAGGCCAGGGACAGCCATTATGTTTGTAAAGGGATCACTCTGGCCGAGTTCAAACTCCTCACACACACACAGCTGGCTTTGTAATTGATCTAGCAATGCCTGCAGGGAGTAAAAGTGATTGAAGCACTCACAGCCTAAAACGGGATGGTCTGAGGTGTATAGTGGGGGGGGGGACGGGACTAATAACCTCCATTACAACTACAGTTGCATGTAGCAGTGTGTTCTAGTGGTGTACAGGTGGTTGAGTGAGGGGGTTAGGGATCTGTTCCGACCTGAGACTGAGGCCTGAGCCCCAGGCGCGCCTGTAACTGGTTCTGTAAAGAAGTGAGTGCCGCATGGGCCGCTTGTAGCCAATCCTGAAGGCTGGCCAAACACTGCAGTGCCTCTGGGTTGTGGGCTAGCAGTGTGGGGCTCACCTCTGAACCCGTGGTGCTCAGAGAGTCCTGTAGACGAACCAGCTCTGTCAACACACACTAAAACAAACGCATCAAGATTAGTGGCTTCAAGAGTCATTGTATCTGTCGACTCCAACAGGAAATCATCCGCTCATCATCTCTTCATGGCCACGGTCAGTCACTCGTATGAGTGGTGCTATGGTCGTTACCTCCTGCTGTAGCAGCCTGAGCTGTGTGTCGTCCTGGCCAGACGGCAACCAGTCAGTGAGGGGGTCCAGAGTCAGGAGCAGCCTGTGAAGAGCAGAGTGCAGCTCCCTCTCCATCACGTCACACTGGGGGACCTAGTACAAACCAAACACACACACACACACACTTTAAGCCAACCTCCAGCAATCAAAGGTTAATTTCCCAGCGTTAGTGTTCCATTTGAACAGTAATATATTTTATAGCCTATTTCAGAGTGCACAGAAACACAAATACAGATTTTTATTCATACCTTAGTTGGCATGCTACTAGCTTTGTCTTTGAGTGTACCAAGGATGGAATTGCACTCCTGTAACTCCAGTAGAATGCCAATGCCAACAGCTACCTTCTTACTCTGGCCCTTAAGGGAGTGAACAAGAGAAATTGTTTTGTGTTTGACTTACAGACAGAAGGAAACAGAAAAACTGAAACTTTTTTAAAGTTCCAAAACTAGATTTGAAGCATTGACACGTGTATAAACGAACTATAAGAACACCGGTGTAGTTGGAGGGGACAACCAAAACAGAGAAGATTTGAAAGCATTTCTTATATTTCACAACTGCAATAGCCTCTGTCTACACGTCAGTGATACCCTGCTTATTACAGCTTTACAGCTCCACTGACATATTAAATACAGTGCCACCCTGCTTCTCTAACTCTATATACTTTATGTAGCTATGATCAATCCTCTCTTTTGATTAATCATTGTGAAGCCTTGAAGCTGGCTGTTGACTTACCCTTTCCTCTAGCATTACGTCTCTGGAGCCTGGGCATGTTAGAATATCCTCCTCAACCTTTCTCATGGTGCTGAGTTTACCACACAGTCTTTGATAAAGATGGCCCCATGGGTTTTCTTCATCCCCCTGCTCCTCTTCGTCTTCTAGAGATCTTAAGTGATTGGGAGACAAGATGAGTTGGGCCTTCATTATAACCTATGTGCTTTCTGTAACTGCAGGACTAACGTCTATCTACTGTACAGTATCGTGTCTGGGCACAGATGTGTCTGGCACACAGCACCATTGAGTCTTAGGGCATCTAGCCCAGCATGGTTAGTTTCAGTTTGGTACTTCTGAATACAAATGACGTGTTTCTGTCAGTGTGTGTGTTTGTACAATTTCCTCATCCAGTATCATTTTGTGTTTGCTTTACAATAAGCTACCGTTACCATGGCACCACATCAGCCTATGATTTACCTGCTTGTTACGGAGCTAATCTCCGGTTGCTGCTGTGCTCCCTGTGCAGCGCTGCATGATTGGACCACAGGGTAACTGACCTCTCCTTCCTGCTCCTTCACCCCACACCCAGTCTGCTGCACGGTGGCAAAACACAACGACTAAAGGTTAAACACATCTCAGATATTGACATAGGCTGACTCACTGAGACATCTGTCGCCTAAAGGAATATAAGAAAACACATCAAAGTCCATTCAAAAATAAGATTAACATGAATAATAAAACATGTTTTGAATTAAAATAGTTGTTTTGAATTGATCTCAGAAAATGTATAAATAAGACCACCGTTCCAGGGGCTATTGGCATGGTGATGGTACTGGATCTGTCCTACTCATACCTGGGGCACGGAGAGTAACTGAGTCTGTCCTCCACATACCTGGGGCATGGAGAGTAACTGAGTCTGTCCTACTCATACCTGGGGCATGGAGAGTAACTGAGTCTGTCCTCCACATACCTGGGGCATGGAGAGTGACTGAGTCTGTCCTCCACATACCTGGGGCATGGAGAGTGACTGAGTCTGTCCTACTCATACCTGGGGCATGGAGAGTGACTGAGTCTGTCTTCCACATACCTGGGGCATGGAGAGTGACTGAGTAGGTAGATGGTCAGACAAAGCGAGCCTCTCAACCAGCTGCTGCTCCTCAAGTGTCTCGTCTGGGTCCTAACACACACAAACACTAAAGGGTCAGGAGGGATCGAGCAAGAACTGTTATGCTGCTAAACTGGTCCCTGGAGGGAAGCATATCTAGGGTGCACATAGGCTTGCCTCCAAATACTCCAAATCTACAATCCAGACAATTGCAAAAAAAAAAATACTGAACCAGACTCTTTAGTCTGTGATTTTGGAAAGCTCTAGCTAGCTAATGTTAGTAGAACATCAGATTTATTTTTAATCACAAATCCATTTAGCATGAGTAGTTATCAAAGAAGCACATGGGAATTAACAAGCGGTTCAGTATTAGCACTTTTGACAAATGTTGTGTTTTGAAAAGCCAGTGTTGCTGTCTTTATTTACCTCCAGATCACTGCCTATTAATGTGTCAGAGGAAGATGAGAGAAGATTGTCTTCGTCATCCTCTGTCTTCTCCTCATTGTCTACCTCCAAACACTGACCTTCAAAAGGCTTCTGCTTAAAGACATGGGGTGGCACTGGGTTAGTCTGCTTAAAGACATGGGGTGGCACTGGGTTAGAGTCTGCTAAAAGACATGGGGTGGCACTGGGTTAGAGTCTGCTTAAAGACATGAGGTGGCACTGGGTTAGCCATAGTTAGATTTGACTGTTGATTTGAGATTGTTATGAACCTAACCCAGAAGAGTGTGCTACCTGGCTTGGGGTCATCTGGTCAATCTCTTCTGCAGGCACCATTTGTTTGGGAGAGCTGACACGAACAGGCTTTCTGGAGCGTCTTAACAGCCCTTCCTTTAATTTGATATGAATGGAAGCGATTAGACAGACAGATTAGGAAAATATGATGATATAGAAAAAGAGAAAGAGAGAGTAAGTAGTAGATTTCAGGTGCTGGTTAGTTTGCATAAAACGCATGTGGCTCTTGCACTTGCACTGTTTCACAGTCCATCTATCCATGACCTTCCAGTACCTCCAGCACGGCGCTCTGCTGCTTGGTGAGCTGCTCTAGCTCCAGCAGAGGCTGCAGCAGCCCTCTGGCTCTGGAGAAGGCAGTGAGGGTCTCCTCCTGGCCCGGCGGCAGGCCCAGCTCCGACCGGCAGCCCTCCACCTCCTCCAGGGTCCTCCTCATGGACTGGATGTTAGCCAGGATGACCTGGGGAGGATAAGGTGGAGACTCAGCACAGCGCCACGGAGGGACAACCTAAAGCGGGGTGGTCGTCGGCTAAGCTCTAAGGTCACCTGGCGGTTGTGAAGGTGCTCGTCCAGTGAGACGTCAGCGGAGGCGTCCATGGAGGACAGAATGGTCTGGATCTTTGCTGTGTTCTTCTCCATCGTCTTCAGCTCTGCTTCAATGGCTTCCACCTCCTGCAAAACATAACACTGTTTTCCATACAGAAACAGTACAACTAAAAGTCCCCAAATATTTTGCAACTGAAAACTATAAACTACAAGACCATAAAGGCTAATGTTTAACCATGCCAAACTGAATCTGTGTGTCAAGAGATCTGGCCATCAATTTAAGCATGAACAAATGTATTCAGCCACTTGTCATAGGGGATTGCTCCATGGCAACTCTTTTCTAACCTTCTGTTTAACAACCAAATCTGAAACTAATCAACAAATGTAACATGAATCATTAGAGCCTTACAGCAGTGACATTCATCAGCTGCTCCAGGGGTCCTAAAAGGTTTTGCTGCATGGTCTGGACCTGCTGGTCAGTCTCTGCTAGCCTGTTCTCCATGGCAGTGGTGTCACACACAGCAGAGACCTCCAGAAGGACTGCACTGAAGCCATCCAAGGACACCCTGATCCGCACCGAGTCATCCAGGACCATCTACACTCACCATGGATCATTTTAAAGAGGAATTAGTGTTAGTGTAAAAAAACAGAGTGAGGGAATATAGAACGTGCTGGTGTACTAGGGGATATAGTGTACTAGGACCTGTGATCTTTGAGGTGAGCTGGTTGCTTACCAGTATTTTAGATACTTTACGGGCTCCACATCTTCTAATGGTGATAATTTGTAGTTGTAGGAAGCATTAAGTGTTATTGGTATTTACAGTGATGGTAGACAATCTGTTTTATATACCGATAGATAGGTAAACTGATCCCTGTCATAGTTTTTAAATGTATTTGTGCAAAAGGCCCACTAGTGTCAAATAAATGCCCACTCCGCAGACAACAAAGTGTGTACGTGTTTTGATTGATTTATTTGATAAGAAAAACATTGCTGGGTAAAGGAATGTTCTAAATAGCTTGCCTGTGAGGAAAAGAATAATCAGCTCTTAAAAGAAAGCAAAGATTGGATGTTTTCTTTTTTCAAACGCAGTTGCCAGCTCACAGACGCCCCCTAGCACTAGCATCAGCATCCTCTATAAAAACCTCGTCCACCACCACATAGCAGGACGTGCCTTCTATGCCAAGCACACATGCTGTGTGTGTTACAGCAGACCCTCTGTGGATGCAGGTCTGGTCCTACGGGGCACTGACCTGCAGTGTGCTGGCATGGCTCTGGAGGCTTCTGGCTGTGGTGTAGGAGCACGGAGTGTTGAGCCAGGACCGGGCCTCGTCCAGCCAGCAGGTGGCACTGTAGAGCATGTCCTCGTACTCCTGGAGACACACTGGGATCTACCACAAGGAGATCAGAACACCACGCTCAACAGGACTGCAAGTTGTAGAGCTGTGATATACTCTGGCAACTTATCCTAGCAGCAAAATGCTGGACAGGTGGGAGGTAACAAAATACATCACTATGACCAAGCTGCAGCCTGTATAATAATAATCATAATAATAATAATAATAACAATAATAATAATTGATTGCACTTTTGATATGGCGCTTTTCTAGACACCCAAAGCGCTTTACACTGTAGGGCGAGACTCACAGTTAAGTCGCCAATGTGTAGCACCCACCTGTGTGTATGTATGCATTCATGTCTGATTGTGTTTGTGTGTGTTCATTTCACAAAAAGTATTTAAAATTTTTTATGGCACCACAAACCAAATGAAGGATGGTAGTGGCAACCTATTGGACAAAGGTTGTGTGTGTGTGTGTGTGTGTGTGTGTGTGTGTGTGTGTGTGTGTGTGTGTGTCTGTGTGTGTCAGTTTAGTGAGTGGTACCTTGCTGTGTGTATGTATGTATGTGTGTATGTGTGTCTGTGTGTGTGTGTTTTGTGAGTGGCACCTTGCTGTGTGTATGTGTGTGTGTACATATGTGTGTAAGTATGTATGTGTGTGTATGTAAGTTTAGTGAGTGGCACCTTGCTGAGGAAGGCGGTGCGCTGTTCGGCCCGCTGGGCTGCGTCCTGGTAGAACCGTAGAGGTCTGGTGAGCTGGTCCATGAGGAGGTGGGCCTGCTCCGGCTGCTCCTCCCCCAGGTCCTGCACCTCGCACTCCAGCACGCTCAGACCACTGCGGCACCTGTCCAGCTCGTCCCACACACGCTGGCCAGAGAGGAGACACACCAGGTGGACTTCACTTTAGAATGGGTAGGAAGGACTGTGGCAGGGTCGATAGGGACAGTGCCATCAGCAAAATAATATACATGGCATGGATGAGCTGCTCGTGACCAAACAAGCTTGTGACCATAAAAGGGTGGTTCTTTTAGGAGATGGCTAACATGACGTTGTAAATATATCTTTCTTGATGCGATATGGTCTGCTACAGTATATGATACAGTATATGATATGCATGCACAAAACACACATACCTTCAGAGTGTGTTGGGCTTCAGTGACAGTGGGGCTCCTCTCCTGCAGTAATAGCTGTACTTTCTCCAGCCCAGAGTGGACCTCTGCTACTCCACTGGTCAGCCTATGGAGAGCACTGTTCTCCAAGGATTGCATAGCCATATACTGACAACACACACATACACATACACATACACATACACACACACACACCCACACACACACACACATATTGTCCTTGAGTGTTGCAGCATGCTGTGATCGTACCCACTCAGTCCCAGCTATGAGCTGAGAATCGAGGCTGGTTTGCAGGGTTCTCACCGGGGAAAGTG
>JAVQIZ010224380.1:0-17105 GCA_036023535.2 Galaxias brevipinnis | reverse complement strand
TAGAAACACCTGACAGAGGCTGTCTGGGGTCACTAGTGAACGAGTGGTTGTCATGGCTACCCTATTAGTGGTTAGCCAAGCAAAGTTAGCACGAGGTCGTTAGCTTCCTTTTATGGACTGCCACCTCAACCTGTCAGCATCACATACAGGTGGATAGAGGAAGGCTAGTTGAAACACAATAATTATGACAGGTTGACAGTGAGTTAAGCTTCTTCTATCCATTAGAAGCCAATAGACAGCTAGCATTGCTGAGCTAGCTAATTTCCATTAACAGCCTGTACAGGCTCTCATCGCTAAGAGGCAGTATAGAAAGGCAGTATAGAAAGGCTAGCCCCTGTCCATTAGCCTAGGAGGACTAGCATGTTGGCAGTCTCCTTGACAAGGTTAAAGAGGCAGCTGAGTACAGACCTCAAGAGGTGGAAGACTTCTGGCCTTGGAAAAGTCACTATAGAGATAGATTCATATTCCACACACACACCCACACACCCACACACACACACATCCCCTTATACACACATATACGTGCCTAAGGAGAGTATGGTCAATACTGTATTGAAGGGAAATATAGAGAGAAGTTGTAGAGGAGAGAAAAAGGAAACGATCGTTAGGGAGAGGTAGAGGCATTTAGAAGAATGGAGAGAAAGAAAAACTGATGGACAGAAACGTTGTGGTAGAAGTAAAGAGAATGAGAGTCAGGAAGAAGAGAGCTGAAGAGAGAGAGAGAGCGGGGGGGGGATTGGGAGCAGGGTAATCCTACTGAGACCCTCTGCAGGTGCAGGCTATCCCCCTGAGTCTGGAGGCTCAGCCCCTCACACCACAACACAGCAGCACAGCTTCAGCACCCAGCTCATTAGCACTGTGTGTGTGTGTGTGTGTGTGTGTGTGTGTGTGTGTGGGTGTGCATGTGTGTGTGTGGGTGGGTGTGTGTATGTGTGTGTGTATGTTCGTGTGTGTGTGTCTACCTCCTCTTGAACATGAGTAGTTAGGTGTTTATGTGGTAAATGCGTGTGTTTGCGTGCCATAAGAAGCTATCGTGAAATATGGCTATACTTGTTTGTGTTCCTGAGTGTGTGTGTGTGTGTGTGTGTGTTTGTGTGTGTGTGTGTTTGTATGTGTGCCTCCAATTTCTGTATTTATTTCTGCAGCGTCTGTGTATGTATTAAGGTACTTATTTGTGTGTGTGTGTGTGTGTCCAGCTGCTTGTTTAAAGTTGAGAGGCGGTGGACTCTCACCACCTCGTCTCTGAACACGGAGAGCCTGACCTCATTATAAACCACCCCTGCCTCCCATTTCCTACCCCCACGGAGTGTATGTGTGTGAGTGATTGTGTGTGTGTGTGTGTGTGTGTGTGTCTGTGTGTGTGTGTGTGTGTGTTCCAACCTCAAGGTGTGGGCGGTTGTTGGTGGTCCAGTCATTCATTCGTCGTCGATAGGGACTCACTTTACACCTGCACATAATGGAAAAGGGCTGAGTGGGGAAACATTCACTCACACACACACACACACACACACACACACACACACACACACACACACTCACACACACACACACACACACACACACACACACACGTCAGCGTTCTCTGCCCACTCCTGCACACCGTCACATAGAGACAGGTCTTCAACAACAACACAAACGCACACACAGCTACTCCACACGCTCACCCATCACAGCACAACTACAAGTGTCACAGTAGCCCTCATGTAACGTGTGCATGGCCTAAATGTGTGTGTGTGTGTGTGTGTGTGTGTGTGTGTGTTTAGTGTGTGTGTTCACTCAGAGAGTTCCATGTCGTGGACAGCGGTGTGTCCTGTCAGACCAGAGGCTGTGATCCTCCACTGTGTCAGCCTCTATCACCTGTCACACTGCCACAGCTGAGCCGAGTGCTACTCCCTGCCAACCCCGCCTGTGTCTCTCTCTCTGTGTGTGTGTGTGTGTGTGTGTGTGTGTGTGTGTGTGTGAGTGTCAGCCAGTGAGAGAGACACCGCGCGCTCTAGTCTGTGACAAACTGCTGAGGGCTTTGTGTCTGTCAGCCATCGACAGTGCCGTGTGTGTGTGTGTGTGTGTGTGTGTGTGTGCGCTTGCGCACGAGTGTTTATGCATCTGTGCGCCACCTATAATAACTACTTTGCCACATCATAACATTATAGAGGACATTTACAGTTACTACCTTTCATTCAATCTTTAATAAATGTATATTTAATATATACTATAATGTTCCTGCTCCTACGTTTCCATCTGCAGTTCATCCACAGAGATCTAGCAGCCAGAAACATCCTGGTCGGGGAAAACTACACAGCCAAAATAGCTGACTTTGGTCTCTCAAGAGGTCAAGAGGTGTATGTCAAGAAAACAATGGTATGTTTGTTAGAGATTATACCTGAATTTGAGAGGGTTTGGGTGTATGAGGAAATTTGATATTTTTGGAGAAGTTTATGTTTCTCTGTTTGTATTAAAACTATAAAACGACATGTATTTGAGTGGGTTTGTGTGTATGAAGAAACTGGATATTTTTTGAGAAGTTTACGTTTCTCTGTTTGTAATAAAACTAGAAAACAACATGTATTTGAGTGGGTTCGTGTGTATGAAGAAACTAGATATTTTTTGAGAAGTTTATGTTTCTCTGTTTGTATTAAAACTAGAAAACAACATGTATTTGACTGGGTCCGGGTGAATGAAGAAGTTGGATATTTTTGGTGAAGTTTATGTTTCTCTGTTTGTATTTAAACTAGAAAACAACATGTATTTGACTGGGTTTGGGAGTATGAAGAAACTAGATATTTGTAGTGAAGTTTCTGTTTCTCTGGGGGCAGGGTCGTCTGCCTGTCCGATGGATGGCCATTGAGTCTCTCAACTACAGTGTCTACACCTCTAACAGTGACGTGTGAGTACAGTCAGCTATCCATTTGAGTATTTATTACTGTGTCATTTGTTTAACAGTAACGTGTGAGTACAGTCAGTCATCCATTTTATTATGAATAACTGTTATATGTTTAACAGTAACGTGTGAGTACAGCCATATATTTTGTTATGAATTACTGTGTCAAATGTTTAACAGTAACGTGTGAGTACAGTCAGCCATTTTATTATTTATTACTGTGTCATATGTTTAACAGTAACGTGTGAGTATAGTCAGCCCCACAGGAACAAACTTGACCGGCGACAATTTAGATAACCAAAGCCATTAATTTGATTTGATTATTATAGTTTTTCACATTTGCTAAAACTCATTTCTTGAAACCTTCCCCATGCTTTTTTATTTTTGTACGTCATTTTTAAAACACATTGTGCATATAATCTTTCATTTTCAATCATCTTATCATCCACAGATGGTCATACGGCGTGCTACTGTGGGAGATAGTCAGCTTAGGTTTGTACAAACGCTAAAATACAATTATGTTATTTATACATATGACACATTATACATTTTTACATTTGCAGTCTTATTTTGAAGTAAGACCTTATTTGTGAACATGTGCCTGTGTTTGTGTGTGTGTGTGTGTGTGTGTGTGTGTGTGTGTGTGTGCGTGTGTGTGTGTGTGTGTTCGTGCGTGTGTGTGTGTGTGTGCTGACCCCCAGGTGGCACCCCATATTGTGGCCTGACCTGTGCTGAACTCTACGAGAAGCTTCCTCAGAGCTACAGACTGGAGAAACCTCTGAACTGTGACGATGAGGTGTAAGTCTCTGTCTGTCTCTCAGCCCCTCTGAACCTTGATGAGGTGTAAGTCTCTGTCTGTCTCTCAGCCCCTCTGAACTGTGACGATGAGGTGTAAGTCTCTAAATGTCTCTCTGCCCCTCTGAGCTCTGATGATGAGGTGTACATCTCTTTCTGTCTCTGCCCACCTGTCTGAACTGTGACGATGAGGTCTAAGTCTCTGTCTGTCTCTCTCTGCCCCTCTGAACTGTGACGATGAGGTGTAAGTCTCTAAATGTCTCTCTGCCCCTCTGAGCTCTGATGATGAGGTGTACGTCTCTTTCTGTCTCTCTGCCCACCTGTCTGAACTGTGACGATGAGATGTAAGTCTCTTGTCTGTCTGTCTGTCTGCCCCCCTGTCTGAACTGTGATGATGAAGTGTAAGTCTCTGTCTGTCTCTCTGAGCTGAGCTGAACCACGCCACTGAAGAACAACAACCTGTCCACAGGATGGGGTGCTGCAAACCCTCTTTTAGTGTAGAATAGCTTAGAAGCAGATAGTCCAAACCAGCGTTTCCCAACCTTTTCCAACCCACGGCACACTCGCATAAACAATTTTTATTTTGCGGCACACCCCAGATGTAAAACTGAATCAAACTTTAATACAAAAGATTTGTTTATCTTTTCCCAAATGTGACTTTCCCAAAATTCCACGGCACACCTGATGATGTCTGACGGCACGGCAGCAGTGCCACGGCACACTGGTTGGGAAACCCTGGTCTATATCCCAGTATTACAGTGTGTGGTAAAGACAGCAAAAGCAGCTGTAGACAGAGCGCACATGTAAACTTCGTTGACCCCCCAGTGTGTTTGCGCTTGGTGCTGGAGGGCATACTAAGCACTGATTAATGTGTTTACATGTTTAAAGAGGACACAGCTATAAAACGGATCTATTTTGAAATCCTTTTTTTTAACCTGTATAGTGCCAATGACATGTCCTGTTGTGTGCGTGCGTGTCTGTGTCTGTGTCTGTGTCTGTGTGTGCGTGTGCGTGTGCGTGTCTAGGTATGACCTGATGAGACAGTGCTGGAGGGAGAAACCCTACGAAAGACCCTCTTTCTCCCAGATCATGGTCTCCCTCAACCGGATGCTGGAGGAGAGGAAGGTAACAGAGGAACACAGCCTGTCCCTCACATGTCAACCCCACCCCACCCCCCCCACCCACCCTGTCCCACCCCTCACACACACATGTTTTCTTTTATTCTTAAATGTCGGATCTGAGAGTTGGTTTCTCCTGTCTTCATGTATTGAGAGTTGGTTTCTCCTGTCTTCATGTATTGAGAGTTGGTTTTCCTGTCTTCATGTATTGAGAATTGGTTACTCCTGTCTTCATGTATTGAGAGTTGGTTTCTCCTGTCTTCATGTATTGAGAGTTGGTTTCTCCTGTCTTCATGTATGGAGAGTTAGTTTTCCTGTCTTCATGTATTGAGAGTTGGTTTCTCCTGTCTTCATGTGCTGAGAGTTGGTTTCTCCTGTCTTCATGTGCTGAGAGTTGGTTTCTCCTGTCTTCATGTACTGAGAGTTGGTTTCTCCTGTCTTCATGTGCTGAGAGTTGGTTTCTCCTGTCTTCATGTATTGAGAGTTGGTTATTCTTGTCTTGATGTGTTGCAGACGTACGTCAACACCACTCTCTATGAGAAGTTCACCTACGCTGGCATTGACTGTTCGGCTGAGGAGGCTGGCTGATCCCATGGCTAATCCCATGTTTCTTAAAGGAAAGGTTTCCCCTGTAAATGTTATGAAAAATAAAAGGTGTATCCCTTATCCCCCCTGGACTATCTATACATGGTCTGCAAATGGTCAATAACATATTTTCTGTAAATGTTATGAAATACATTATGATTTCCACATACTTGATTAATTAATGGCTTATTTATATAAATATAAATAAGTGTGCAGAATTACCCCCAAATAGCATTTGAATCATGTTCCTGTCAGCAACATTTTGCGTTATCATGTGTTTTCCCTGTTCATAGTTAGCTGAGCTTCCTCGGATCCTCCCTGGAGTGACTGTCAGAGTTTCAAGTGTTCCTTGGCATTTTGTGATATTGTTGGCGCAATAGTTTTAGCAATCCTTTCCTGCCTAGAGAGGATTCTTCGACTGGCCTTTTTGCACATATTGTGTATTCCCATGTATGTGCTATGTGATGAAGGTTTTTTTTGTGTACACAATCCTAAACGATAATATCCTTCTTGATGAATGAAGAATGTGTTCTTTTTTGAGACTGGTGAGGTTTAAAGAGTGTGTATCGCTGTTTTTTCTCTGAACCTACATAGCTACCTACTTGTACAGTCAAACGTTATAACATTTTCATGTCAGTTGAACACTACACTAGCAAATCATTTGTAAATATTTCCCAAGATATGTAGTAAACTGTTTAAAAAATTTGATGTATATTCCAATAAATCGAATAAAAATGTTTGTTATGAAATACTGGTGAAGTAGTGCTGATTCACTTATTATACATTATTCCAAAGATGTGTTTTTACTCATGCCAAACGATAAAAAACATAAAGCAGAACATAAAACCAGACATATTACCTAAAGTACAACACAGTGACCCGGCGAATTCTTCTCTTCCCATGGTGTCAAAGGTCAACAAATCCAAGCGTGATAATCTCAGTTCTCACGCAGATACTTTCACAAGACGAACTTCCCCGGGAAAAAAACATATTTTTTAAACATTTGAAACATGTAGTCCCCTTATTTTGTTTTGGGGTCCCAGTAGGTCACACACACACACACACACACACACACACACATTCATTCATACACACAGGGCCCCCTCAGGGCACAAGGTTGGCTGGGGGCCTCTTTTCCACGGGGGCCTCCTGTCCGTCTACAGTTTGCTGTCAGTGCCCGGGGCCACAGAGGTCCCTGGGTCCGCACTGCTGGCTCTCCTCCATCTCCCTCTGGGCCATGATCACACACACCTCGTAGACGCGGAAGAAAGCAAAGGCAGACGCCAGGATGAGGGAGCCCCCCAGGACGTACCACCAGTTGAAGAAGCCAAACGAAACGCCCTGCCAAAGACAACACAACACCATTACATTGGCACTTTTCCATTTCATTTTGTTAAATTTAATTATTTTTAATTTAATTCAATTTAATTTAATTTGCATTTTGTCGACCTATCTTGCACAGAGCTTACTTGTAAACAAAACTTAAAGTGTAATTAAATATTATATTGGAATATCAAATACTGCAAAGATGTGTTGAAGTGGCTATGAGACAATTAGCAGTACAATCTGTTGATATGATCTGAGCTCATTTTCCCATCTTTTGATACCAGTTAACCTGCTCTAATATAACCCCCAGAACTCCCCTTTTTCAACATACAATGACCTCTTTAGATATGACGACCTCTTCATGAAGTTTTTTAATAACCATGTGGTACCTTGACGATGCATGCGAGTCCGAAGCAGACCAGTGCCAGCATGGACAGAATCTGGAGACAAACGGGAGGGCTGGAGTCTTCTCCCATGACGTGGTTGAAACGAGGACTGATTCAGCAGATGCAATGACGACCAGGACCCGAGTGTCCTCCAGGCTGATGGTCTCTCTCTGCTGGTCTCTCTCTGTTGGTCTCTCCCCGATGGTCTCTCTCCACTGGTCTGTCTCAGCAGATGCAATGACGACCAGGACCCGAGTGTCCTCCAGGCTGATGGTCTCTCTCTGCTGGTCTCTCAGCTGGCCTCTCTCTGTTGGTCTCTCCCCGATGGTCTCTCTCCACTGGTCTGTCTCAGCAGATACAATGACGACCAGGACCCGAGTGTCCTCCAGGCTGATGGTCTCTCTCTGCAGGTCTCACAGTTGGTCTCCCTCAGCTGGCCTCTCTCTGTATGTGTCCAAGATAAATTTCCTTCGGGCCAATCAAATCTAACCTAATCTAGACAGAAAGCAGGCTCCAACGCAGACCTTGACAAGGACTCACATCCTGCAACCAGCCACACACTTTACATTCTAAAACCACTACGTTAAGTCAAAGATTGATTTGATGCATTTCCTTCATGCCTTAATTAGTCTGTAGCATACGCAGACGGAGGAAAACAAAGGAGTATTTCCCGTTTACCAGAGATAGATGTGGAGAGTGGTCAGCTATCCAGAGCAAACCCATCTCTGTTTACAGCTCTCCTCTTTAGCTGAGCTGAGACGTCGCAATGTGCTTTATATACGGACGAAAAGCTGCAGCACAGAAGCAGACGTAAACACAGGTAAAACCAGAAACTCACTGTGTGTGTGTGTGTGTGTGTGTATGAGCTGTGTGTGTACAGCAGCAGATGCAATCGCAGGTAAAACCAACAACTCGCTGTGTGTGTGTGTGTGTGTGTGTGTGTGTACATCAGCAGGTAAAAAAACAACTCTGTGTGTGTGCGTGTGTGTGTGAGTGTGTGAGCTGTGAGTGTGTGAATTAGCAGGCAAAACCAACAACTCTGTATGTGTGTATGTATGT
Organism: Galaxias brevipinnis; assembly: GCA_036023535.2. Lineage (NCBI taxonomy): Eukaryota > Metazoa > Chordata > Actinopteri > Galaxiiformes > Galaxiidae > Galaxias > Galaxias brevipinnis. The sequence continues at coordinate 8,958 of JAVQIZ010224380.1, read as the reverse complement.
GTGTTTGTGAGCTGTTGTGAGTGTGTCTGTATAAGCTATTGTGAGTGTGTACAGCAGCAGATGCAATCGCAGGTAAAACCAACAACTCTGTCTGTGTGTGTGTGTGTGTGTGTGTGTGTGATAATCAGCAGGCGTAATCTCAGGTAAAACCAGCAACTCTGTGTGTGTGCGTGTGTGTGTGTGTGTGTGTGAGAGAGAGAGAGAACTGTGAGTGTCTACATCAGCAGACGTAGTCTCAGGTAAAATTAACAAGTGGCTGTGAGTGTGCATCGACCCTCCGTGTCCTAATCCCCGCTGAAAGCTCCTGAGCGTCATGAAGAGGAGTTACCTCGCTATCACCAGTGGATTAAGTGGCAATCAATCAATGGAGCAACAACAGATGCATGTGTGTGTGTGTGTGTGTAAACAATCTGAGAGTGGTGCATCAGCAGATCTAGAATAATGAGCTCAGAACAAGATAAGCTTTAGAGATGCTGTGTTCAAATCAATACAAAAGAATTCAGATTCGTAGCCTTAGTCTTTCAATAAAACTAAAGTCTGGGATATTAGGAATCAAAATACACTTTATTGCTTCAGGAGTCATGGTTACAACAACCTCGTAAACAGTTGGAAGATCTGTTTGATTTGTCTCTTTGTTGGACAGAAACATACTAGGTTGTTATTACAAAAATGATTATTCTCATCACAATCCAAAGAGCTGAATAAAAGACGATCAGTGATTTGTTAAAAAAAATAAGTCAAATCTAGAATTCAATTCATAACCTGAGTGAGTCTCTCTCTCTCTGTGTGTGTGTGTGTGTGTGTGTTTGAATTAATGTATAAACACACATGCCTTTTCCTCTGTTGATTTAAAAAAGTGACCTGCATACAGTAGTGAATGAAATGAAAGGATTGTAATGTAACTGTCGCACAGAAACCATGATATGATCTAAATTACAGCCAATGCACAAAACACATGAGCTTAAACATATTCCAACGAGAACACATCCTTTTTTGTTCACTAAAAGAATAGGCTGTACAGCTTATAAGGAGAGTTACACAGTTCTAGAACACAAAGTAGGTTCTAGTACACAAAGTAGATTCTAGAAAACAAAGTAGGTTCTAGAACACAAAGTGGATTCTCCCACATGAAGGATCTGTGGAGGTACACACACATTCTGTACATATGGGTAAAACACAAACTCCTGCACATACAGTATGTATTCATCTATGTGATCACAGTCTTCTGTTTATTGTGTTTGTTGGAACAGCAAGTTCAGTCACTTTAAATTAATCAAGCAGTAAAATAAAATGAAATAAAAAAAGGTGTGATTTAAATGCAGCACAATTTTTCAATGTGATCATGCTGCTCAGGTTTCATTAAAACGTTCAAATTTGGTTTGTAAAAACCATCTGAGGGTCTTGAAAATGTGTCAAATAACTGATGAGATCAATCCAATGAACAATTTGGCAGTGTCCACATCAACAGAAATATATGGATGAGTAAGACAATATGACGAAATTAATTTGAATATCCTCCAAAATAGAAACCAGTATAAAGAATGTATAGAAACCATTTTCAACGGTATAGTTCAGCTGTGATAGTGATCAGCGAATAAAAAACTACAAGTGTTAAAAAAGGACGCCAACGGTCAGTGCGGTTTGCCAAACACCCTGTGTTATGAAGCCCTCTTGTGGTCACACCTGGTCATAACGCCATTTTCTATTAAATCAGCAGGAAAAAAAGATGTCCGTTATGTAATCGGCCTCGTAAACATTAGCCTTTTTCCTCTGAGGCCAGCCGCTGTGAAGAGGAGCTTCAGTGGGTTTGATACTGTAGTCTGTTGAACGCTCAGTGAGTGAGTCAGTCTCACTGAACTGCTTTTGTCTCTCTACAGCTAAACAAGAGTCCATTAGCTACAGCAAACCGGTCGTCGTGTCGACTAGAGTGAGTGAGCGTCATTCAGTCTGTTTGTGGTGTGCACTGTACACCCTGAACGACGTCAACACAGAATCCATCGGCAGAGTCATGTCCGGTTTGCTACAGGGCGGTTAGCGAAGGCCTCAGCAGCTCCACGGGTAATCTGGCTTTTCAAAAACAAACGGTTGCCATGGCGTCACGTTCTTTAGCTTGCCCACGGCGTCATGTCACTCTGCTCAGTGACACATCCTCGACGTCATCTCCTTCTGAAAAATTAAACACACGAGAGGAAGACTTTATGTGTTATGTATGGACAGCTTCAAGATAAATGCATTCCAATCAAACCCAACTATCATTGCTTTCTAAAAATTACGTTGTTTTTTTGTTACATTTGTTAACGTCAGTCACCAATTAAGTTGCCAGTTTAGACTGAGGGGGTGAGAATGAAACAAATAAATAGCTTCAGAGCTTGTTGGAAATAAACAAGTCACTGCCATGCTATAGTGGCCATTCCACAGCTAACTGATGTTAATGTGACCCATCTGGTATGTATATTTAGCTGTGCAGATCATACAGGGCCTACAGCCACACAGCTGATCATTCAACGACAACACACAGGTGGTGGAATCATTCACGTGTGAAGAAGCAACAATTTAACCTTTGGATTGTAAATGGCTCCACCGTACGCACGCACGCACACCTACACACACACACACACACACACACACCTACTGTAAGTGCTAAGGGGGGCTTTGCGTCATACTGTGGGGAAGTATGCTGGGGGAAAAAGATTAACCTAAACCCATATTCTTAATCTATAGTCTTATGGAGGTCACAGACTGCAGAGGGTGGGGTCTTTGTTCAGGGTCACTGTAATCTGGGATTAATCCACAGCAGGTCTACTGAGGGTCCAGGTGGTGTTATGAAACGTAAACAAACAGACACAATCATCTCTGGTACAGCGGCACTAGACCATCTGCAACGGCCTTAGGGCATTTTTAGACTTTCATGTCCCTTTTAACAAGGCTGAGGAGTTTGTAGGGGGGAATGCAACACACACACACACACACACACACACACACACACACACACACACACACACACACACACACACACACACGTGTAGTCCTTCTGAATAGGGATCTTAAACAAATGGCTCCGTCTGTTTGGGTTGCGAGCCACATGGATCAGAGAGCGCCATCTGCCCAGCGTCTCTCTCAGACACAGCTGGAAAGAGAGGAGCGCAGATGTCGACTTTGTAATGGAACCCTCACTTTAAGAGAACTACAAAACCCACGGTAAACTGGGTCAAGCTCTTACCAGGAGAGCAGGGAAACAACTGTAACAAAAGTCCGTAACACTGACGGTAAGAGAGACAGAGAGAGAGACAGCAGAGAGAGAGATAGCAGAGAGAGAGAGAGAGAGACAGAGAGAGAGACAGCCGAGAGAGAGATAGCAGAGAGAGAGAGAGACAGAGAGAGAGACAGCAGAGAGAGGGAGAGAGAGAGAGAGATAGCAGAGAGAGAGAGAGAGAGAGAAAGCAGAGAGAGAGAAACAGCTGGAAAAGAGAAAAAGACATACGAGACGGGCAGAAATGACAGCCAGGGCAAACAGGACAAAAGCAGACGGATGGAAAGCCCCTCCACCGTAGCGAGGACATTGTACTCAGCCTCTGATTTCCCTGCTCTAAAGTTACATCTAGCACAGTCTAGTGGGTGGACCACTAGGGCTGTCCTACAGACAATGGACATGGGCAGCTTTGGTGCCACCGACACAATACCCCCACAGAACACACACTTCCACATGATTGGGCTCGGAAGCCTCTAGAAAATGGCCATTCAACGGCCACAGAATTAATCTATCTGCGCAGGATAAGTAATATGAGTGTGTGTGTGTGTGCGTTACCTTGTAGGAGTAGATGACCTTGCAGGTAAGGGGGTAGTTCCGGAGGGTTCCTGAGGGGCTGGAGCTGCTGTCGTCAAACACCTCCATGTTCTCTTCGCACTCCTCGCCTTCCTCCCGCTCGCAGTCCACCGGGCCCTACACACACACACACACACGCGCGCGCGCACGCGGACACACACACACACACACACACACACACACACACACACACACACAGTCAGTCAGTCAGTCAGAGGCATAAATAAAACATAGCACAAACCTCTCAAGTCTTTAGAAAGTGCTCTCATATACCTGATCAAGCTTCTGTTTACGAGGTGATTCAGAACGGCACACCTCCCCTCGCTCTCTTTCTCTTTCTATCGTTCTTTCTGCCTCCCGTGTTTCTAACGACCGAGTCGTTACACAGGTGATCCTCTCACTGAGCATTAGGACCTGCCCCCGCGAGCCTGATAGGCTGGGATCAGCTGACCTGAGAGGCATCCGCCTTACCACCTGCGCTGGATAAAAAACGCTGCTGGTGTGTGAACGTGTGTGTGTGTGAGTGTGTTACGCGGTCATTGTGCGTCAGATTACAGGCGAGTCATCAAATCTTTGTTGACACAATACAATCTATCCTATCTCTAGGGTTGGGGAAAAAACCTGTGTGTGTGTGTGTGTGCGTGTGTGCTTGAAAAACCGTTTACACAAGTGGTCTTTATCAGCTGGGCAAATGTGTTACCTTGAATTGCATGGCGGTTAAAGTCCTTGTCCAGGGGCTTTGTCAGAATGTGCATACACACAAACCGGCCCTTATTATCGACTGAAAAATCCTGAAGCTCCACTCCCACTATCCTAGGATTAACTGACAATGTCCAGCCTAAAAACATTCCAGTAAGGACCCAAAGTGAGGATTACATAGCGAGCTCCTCCGACCCGCGTCAGGTCAAACAACGAACAAAATTATTACCACTTCAAGTGCCGAACTACTTGCGTAACATGTAATAATAACCTGTGTATAGAACTGGGTGTTGTTAACATCGCTAAGCCAGGTAGACCAGCAGCAGCTACCTCTTTCCATTCACTTTCACTCTTGGACCGAAAACCATGAAAGGAGAGACAGGGGGGTGGGGTTTCAATAGTCTCAAAACCTTTCTTGGCTTGCGTCCTTCTCTCAAAGCCACAAGCAAAAGATCAAGAAGGAAAGGTCCGGGACATGTCACATGGGACACACGACGACAGGAAATGAGTCGGTAGCTGTGCCTTTCCCTACCTTCTCCATCTTCCACCTGCTGGTGTGCACTGTCGTCACCCACCTCACACCCTCTTTCTCTCCGCCGCATCCAATTTTACCTCCCCTATTATCACCATCACACCGTTCCCTCTCACCTCCTCTCTCTCTTTCTCTCTCTCTCTACCTCTCTCTCTACTTCTCTCTCTCTCTCTCTCTCTGTCTCTCTCTCTCTCTCTCTCTCTATCCCCTCCCTGTTGGCTGCGTCTCCCACATGCCCAGATTTAGTTATCTTTCTTAACCCTTCCCTTCTAGCTCTCCTCTCTATCGCTCCTTCTCTCTGTCGGGTGTAGTCCGCAACATCACGTGAGGAGGATTTCAAGGTTGGCACGGCGTCCACGGCGCGTTGGGTCCAGCCGACTAACCTGCGCTGTACTAACACGGCAACATTCCCGAGCCTATGTGATATGCATGAACCTCTTACATGAATGCATCAGAATGCGCTCAAAACAAACACACACGCACAGAGAGAGAGTGAAGGGGGCGTGACAGGGGTCTCCAGTTCGTGGGTGGGGGTGGTGAGAGAGGTTGTGGTACAGTAGGAAAGCTTGACGGGTAGTGTAGCTATGAGGGACGTGTGGGGTCTCACCGGGAGTGAGGGATCAAGGGAAGTGTAGTTCGCCCAGCGCTCATTCTCCAGCTCCTCCATCACCTAGCGCATGCACAGAGAAGGTCAGGGAATTATACGTCTGCGCGAAATACACACAAATGCACACACACCCACACACCCACTTGAACATTCATGGACACCCTACCCACCTGGTTCATGGCGCTCTTTAGCCAGGTATCCACGGCAACGCCCACCTGTCGTAGCAGGTCCAATCGAGCCTCAGCTTTCAGTTTCACGATCTGAGGAGACAGGAAGAAGACACACTTAGGGGGTTTAAATCGTTTACAATGGCTGGATCCCCTTTCTGCAACTCACTGCTTAGCAACAACGCGCTGGGTCAGATAGCTTGCTTTAATGAGATCCATCGTCTGACGTGGGTCTGATGTACACAGCACAAGGCCCGGATGCTCACTATTTGGAGGGTTTTGGCTAGGATCCACTGAGGTCAGCTTTCGTTGTCATGGTGGAAGAAACGGCACTACCCTCCATTTTCAGCTCTGGTCTGCTCCTGGCTAACGATCAATACATTGAGACTCAGAGAAGTGTGGAGCTGAAGGGGTTTGACTTTTTTTACTCCAACGATACCAATGCTTAGGACGACGCAATTCCTTGTTGGCTTCTCAGACGTTTCTATGTAAAGCAGCTTTTTGTTGTTCTAAACTAGGTCAATTCCCTGTCGACCTGACTCTGGAAACAGTTGCACACTTACATAAAGTTCTGATTCGTTTCACAAAAGTGAAACTCGCCGACAGTGAGAAATGCACTGACTCACCCGACAGCCCAGAAATTACAGTGGGTTGGGTAACAGCCAAAGGGCTGAGTTTAAACAGACCTAAAACGCTGTTCTGGAGCAAAATCCAATTGTCTGGTCCCAGACTACAATCTGGGAGACAGGAAGCATTGATGGCCTGCTTTACAGGAAGCGGGGTCTGGTTAATTATGGATGCTAAGTACACTGCTGCCAACACCACAGAGGAAGAGATAACGTTAGATGGTGGATAACGAATTCAAAGATTCTCAGTTGTACGATCAGGGGCTTCAAAAACAAATGAGCTTCAAGAAAGATTTTCATCCTTTTGACGTAGCTGTATACATTTCTATATAGTTTGAAACGGATACATACAAATTCAGAATAGCAAACAATTCCCTCACAAACCTTTCAGACAGGAACAACAAACGCGTCTGTTAGAGGTTAATACGATTCGACTGAAATCAACTTGGGAACTTCACGGATTTGCTAATAATAGTAGAGCCACGGCTCCAGAAATCATCTTTGACGCGTCACATTCCCTCACATTTGCTTGGGGGGGAAAGTAAACACTTTAGCCGGCAGAGCTCCTCCAGATCGGTTCTGCTCCCTCTGTGGGCAGAGCATCTCCATCGGGTCCATTTAGCTCCTAATGGACTCATCAAATATTCAATGTCTCTCTGGAACTAATGGGCGGCATAGTTAACGAGGGGGAGATGGGGAAGAGGAAAGAGAGAGAGAGAGGGGGGGGTGACGAGCAGGAGGAGGTCTGCTTTTTACAGTGCGAATGTTGCTCCAAGCGTAACTCATTATCGCCTCCTAAATATGACTCCCATAAGAATTATATCTCAATCGAGCAGCAAACTAATCATAGAACTGAGGTAGAAGCTATCTCTGGGAGCATCCCTCGGCGCTGTTCGTGATTGCTATAAACAAATTAGCCAGCAGATGGCACCAGGAGTAAGGATATTCATTTAAGTGTGTGAAAACAGGAGGGTGTGAAAACAGGAGAGAGCGAAAGACAGGTAGAGAGAGAGATGGAGAGAGAGAGAGAGACAGAGAGAGTGTGAAAGAGAGAGAAATGGAGGGAGAGAGAAAAAGAGAGATGGAGACAGACAGACAGAGAGAGGTGATGCATCGATGGTGTTCACAGACTGACAGGCTGCCGCTGACAGAATCGATGCGGGTATAATAGATACCTCTCTTGGCGGGTCGAGAAAGACACATAACTAAATGCAAAAAGACGGGACTGGGCTTGGCTCGCGGGCCTTAACTATCTCTTTTTCGTGTTGTCAGGCCGACACACACCTATACAGCATTATGTCAAAAAGCAGCTTGGAAGGCATGCAGCCAGGCAGGCAGAGACAGGCAGAGGGAGAAGGGGAGAGCCAGACACACAGCTACGGCAGACAGACCAGACAGATAGACTACAGCACACCTAGACACACATATGCTTAATATGCTCATATATGCATATTCTGCTTAATATGCTCTCTTTAACCCTCTGAACCCCATAACCTGGTAAAATATGATAATGCATATTCTAAAGTAAACAGTGCAAGAGAAAAGGTTCAAACCAAATTTCTTCTCTGGTATAGGCTTGTCATGTTTAAAGACCACTAACCCAGGCTTTTCCAAGGGGAATTTAGTGTACATGTAAAAAGGGATTAGAGAACACATCCCAGGGAAGATTTAGTGGGCAACGCATGTACGAAATTATTAACAGCTAGCCCGACCGACTAGCCTTCAGACTTATAGCCAGTCGCTCGCACACCACAGTCGGCAAGGCAGCCAGTGCCTTCACACAGGGAGACACAGAGGCAGCTAGTCAGCAAAACAGACCTCAGCTTTGCGGATGTTTTCTTTGGTGTCGTCGATCTTCAGCTCCAGATCGGTGCGGCCCTGCTCCGTCTGGGGGATCCCGTGAGCCTCACACTCCTCCAGGGCCTAATGACAAAGCAGCGCGCGCACGCACACACACACACACACACACACACACAGAGTTAGATGAATATGTATAGGGCCGTCTTAAACAGGGGTAGAAACAAGTTGTGCTAGTTCCAATCCCCCTCGCTAGACAGAATGAGAAAGTAGGCTAACGGAGGGAGATGGGAAACAGATGGCAGCCAACGGGATCATGCTAAAACATCTTCTGCTCCCCAGCTAACAGATGGACACCTAACAGTTCCAGTTTGGTGAAACTATCCGAGGACAAAGTAGGGACAGTGTGTGTGTGTGTGTGTGTGTGTGTGTGTGTATGTGTGCATGTGTGTGTGTGTGTGTGTAGTGTGTGTGCAAGCTCACTCTTTTGTAGTGTATGAGGTTCTTGTGTTCTCTGGCGACCCGGGTCGCCCACTTCCTGGCCTCCTTGTTCAGACTGTGCTCCTCCGTCGTCCCAGTGTCCGATTCCAACTGACGGCTCTGCAACACACACACACACGCTCCGTTAACAATGCAGTGACAGGGTTTGTGCAGCAAGTATGAGAGAGCGATTAGGTTCACCTAGCTTGGTTCTTACACAAGCCAAA
>JAVQIZ010224371.1:0-13473 GCA_036023535.2 Galaxias brevipinnis | reverse complement strand
TTTTTTAATTTTTTTTTTTATCCCCCCGTCCAGCTGGCGCGGCGTGATTCCGCCGCCCCCCCTTCCCGGGCCCCGTACCCCCCCCCCCCCCGAAGAGGAATCTGGAGGGGCACAGCTGCCACAGCCTCACTCTTTGCCAAAGCTCTGCCCCCCCTCCCCTCCCCTCCGTCTCCAGCCCCACCCACCTGGTAGTGCCCCCTTCCGTAAACGGAGCCACCAGCGCAGCCTTTCCTGGCTGCAGACTTTTCAAATTCTCCCCGTGCCGCCGCGAATACCCAACAAACTTTGAGCTTGTCGACCCCGTCGTGTTTGTGTGTGTGTGGGGAAAACCTAACAACCAAAATGGGAAAGATTTAGGCTTCCTTTTTGTTTAGTTTTTTAGACAAACACAGCCATTGACTGTCTTATTTGTTTGATGACGTTTTCTTCGTATGCAATGCTTTGTGTTAGCTCAAGCCCTTGTCTTCAGCTGGCGTCTGTCCTTTTTCTTTTTAAACGTTCTACTTTTGCCGTTCTGCCGACCCTGTTTTAACGATGCCCCGGTATTTTTTAGTCCTGTTATGTTTTGTACAATTGGAAGTTGGGCGTATCTCCCCAAGAGACAAACTCTCACTTTATTTTCACCAATGATATTTGACTGATATCCATAGCTTAGGGAGACCGTAGAGAGGTAAAATGTGCTTTAGTTATATTTTTTTTCTTTCTTTCTACAAGACACAAAAAATACAGCAGGCACTCCCGAGTTAGAAATTGTTCTTGTTTTGTTGAAACGTCACCAGTGTCATCCAAAATATTTCACATTTTCACTTTGTTGAGTTAGAGTCGGGAGAACATGTTGGGAACCAGCCGATGTTGAGATACTGTGTGCGTTTGGAGAGGTGGTGTCTAGATTAATGAATGTATCAATCAAATAATAAACAAAGGGAAACCCCTGATTTCAGGTGGCAGAGAGCACCGTTGTGTCTCTGTACAAGTGAACTTGGAGACAGAGAGAGAGATCTCCAGCGGATACTGTATTGAAGGTCAGGTTGTCCATAAGCTGTGTGTGTGTGTGTGTGTGTGTGTGTGTGTGTGTGTGTGCACGCACACGTTGTGTGTTCACTCACATTGGCTCCCAAGTGTTTCTTGCCCAGTCACTTTTGATGAGTTTACCCTGCCTAGCAACTCACAAAGTTCTAAGGGATACAGGGCAATACACACTGTCCTTCATCAGTCGTTCCCCTCCAGGCTGGCTGACCTGTGTGTTCCTCTGACCTGGCTGCTAGGATAGGATGGAACTGACTTTTCAAGTGCCAACAGGTAGGCTAAGGCTGCGTTTTGATTGGTCTAAAGATTCTTCCTTCCCGCGCCACTTTACAGTTACAGTTTTTAGACTGTTGGAACGTGGCTCAGGTGTGTTTGAGCTTATTCAAGCGTCCTTTCTGGCTGGGGGGTGATTACGAAAACGTCAGGCCTCTCCTTGGGGCAGATCTCTACCTCAAAACGGTAACCGTGGCGACTGTGACGCTCGTGAAGGAGCCTTGATGAGGTTTGATGAGGACTGCAGGAGAATAATTGTTTTGATGCGAGACGTTATCCTTTAGCTATGAGAGAGAGAGAGAGAGAGAGAGATCTACCTGAGTTACGCGCCAAAATACCTGATTTATAAGTTGATATGGGTTTACCAGTGGATTGCATTACTGTATAAGCTATAAGAGTCCACCAAATCAGTGGTACTGTTGATGTCGCCAGTGGAGTCAGCATGGAGGTCAGTAATAGTGTTAAAAGGGTTCTGTGAACTTTGGAGTTAAACCTTGTAGGGGTGCCTGCATACCCGTCTAGAACTGGATCTGAAAGTTTAGCTGGTTTGATCTAACCTCGCCGTTAAACTCCCCCCTCCCTCCCTCCAGTTTGCAGTGAAGGATGCAAACGGAGCAAATGATGTCGGTAGAAACCTAGAAAAGGCTGAAGAATCAGTATTGACACGCAGACTTTCTAACAGAGAGACCTAGCCTTGTCCCTCGGTGTTGAGTCCTGCAGATGTTTTTTTTCCACTTTTTAAATCGAAACCTTGCCAATGTTGTGTTGCATTTCATGTCTATTCGTTTGTTCATTTGATTACTCAAGCGCTCTGTGCTCTAGATTCAGACAGTTTAACCCTAGCTTTGTGTTAGAGGGAGAAAATATTCAAGGTGCATTTTGTTTTTCAATCCTTGAACCTTTCATTTATTTTATTTTTTATTTTTTCGATAAGATAAAATGTATTCAGGATATTATGCTTTTGATGCGTGCTTGACAGCTGATTTAGGTTGAGATACTTTTTTTTAGCCAGAGTTTTAAAGTAAAAACACTTGTTTTGGAAGAGGACTTTAAAGGGAATCCTTTTCCCACCTTTTTACACATAGGAGTTGTGAGTTCCTTAAAGGTGACTCCCCTGGGCTTCCAACTCGTAAATTTGTGTTGTGTGCAAAAAATCTAACCAGCAGCACCCACCAGTGGGGGCCAAGTCCTCAATGGGAGAAGGAGCCAAATTTCAACATGCCTGCATCCCACACATATCTGGGTGGTTAACAAAGTGAATTGATCAATTAAAAATCTTGAACCTTTTAATTTTAAGGCAGCATCAGTGATAGTGCTCTAGCCGCACTAGCTGTCATGTTTTATTTTTTTTTTTTTGCAGTAGTTATCCCCTCCTCATTTCCATGTATGTGTCCTGTAAGATATGGAGTACAGGCGGATGAGTCAATTGGTTCACAATAAACGTTTAAGAAGTTATTTCGGTCTGATTCTTTCAAAAAAGGTGTTCATCTGTCATTCATTCCATACTCCAGAAAGTGTTAAAACGTTGTAAGAAATGTAACCCCCTAGAGAGCACACATAGTCCACCATAGCGCATACCTTGGCTTAAATAAGCCTTGGGATGGTTATGTGTATATTGCTGAACTGGATTTGGTAAAAGTAATCACATTAAAGTATTGATAAAAATATATTTTTCAAATCCCATATTGTATTTGGTTTAATACTAATTCATTCTGTAATGTTATTCTGACAGCACTGTATACAACCTTAGTTAGATACAGCTACAAGAGGCCGTTGTATTGCAAACGTTAATCTAAGTTCTGCGACCAGTAAATGAGGCAGTATTATGGAACTATGTATGAGGGCAGGCAAGCAAAAACCTTTTCACTTTAATTAAAAACAGGTTTGCGAGATTTTTTGGGGTCAGTCATTTTGATGCATTTTTTTTCTCCCCAATTCTAGAAGTTGTCGAACTCTATTGGAATACCGTTTGCCATGCAATATGTACATTGCAGTATCAAATCCAGTTATTGACAGTATTGCTACTTACATTGTAAACAATTAAAATGTCAATAAAAGTTTACAAAGTCTCAGTACACAGAACCAGTCAAACGTTTGTTGGAATCGGCTGTTATTTTTTCGGTGTAACCGACTATTGCAACAATTTGTTTTTGGGTTGTTTAGCGATTTGCAATATTATTGCTCGTTATTGTATAAGGAACACCGGAACTCCCAATTGCAGCATGGCATAATAAATAAATAGCTAATACTGGAGAAAGTAAACATCCGAACTCACTACACAACCGATATGACCATATCATTCCCTGGGCTAAAATGGGATAATTTATGTTTTTGATGTAGGCCTAAATGTCATAAATGGCTAATCATAGAAATGTCGAAATACTTTCCTCATACTATATTGCTGTATTTTTCTCACAGTCTCCGATTTGGCAACATCATGCCTGTGTAATAGCAAATGTAGCAATAAACCTCTTTACTGAAGGCTTCCGGTATTTGTGAGTCGAGTCAATTGAACGGACACTGCCTTGTTTGTGTATGAAGTTATTGTTAAGCCTGGTTGATACTTCTGCGTGAGCGCGTTAGCGGACGTAAATGTTCATTTGGCGCTGACGTTCGCACACTGGTTTGACATATTTCAATTTAAGTTTAACGGGCCCACTAGGTGGCAGTGTCACATTCAGTAATCCAGAATGTACAGAGAACCGTAGAAGAAGCGTTAGCACAGACACGGAAACTCCCGTTCCTGTCCAGCGAAAGTAAGTGTAAACAAAAAAACCTAGGGTTGCTCACTACGTTTCATATTTTCTTACATCAAATCAAGTTTATTTATAGAGCACGTTTAAAACATGCAGAGCTGACCAAAGTGCTGTACAACACATTCACATACAGTTTATCAAACAATACAGAAAACAGTTGTAACATTCCCCATAGAGAGCCCAAGTCCTCCCCTTCCGGTTGACCACCATGGGACCTTATTTCGGATCTTATAGCCTTCTCAATGAACTCTCTCGTCTTGCACAGTGTATATCACCAGTCACTTTGGCACATTTGAGCTCTTTCTCCTAGAAGGAGGGGAAATATATTAAAAGAGGTGAAAATCATTACATGTTGCCCATGGTAAGAGCGGCAGCAATGCGAAAGGGGAGTTAGTGGGGTCAGTAAGTGCTCAAATGAGTGACTGGTGACGTATACCGTGCAAGACGAGAACACAAAACTCAACATTACTTTCATGTTTTACGACAAACTGCAACTTTCATTTCATTGTGTTATCTGTGTTTTCATCGGTTTTGGATACAGACAAAATTTTACCCAATATCTACTTGCTTCTTACCCTGCTAAACCCATCAGCGATTGTTTGATGCACTGAGATGACGCTTCGCGCAAAGAACTGTTAGGATTTGGGAGGACTCCCAGTCAACATGTCGGCGGGCCTAAATGGGCTACCATGGCTTTAATGGGTTAAAAAAGTATGCATTTACTTCATCACACAGGGTAGCGCATTCTGAGCAGTAATTTCTCCCTGTCAAAATGGGCTACCTCACACTATTCAATTGAGATAGCCCATTCTGAGCTAAAATAATACGTTTTTCCTTATTGCTAAATCCGATTCAAAAGTATAATTTTATTAGGTCATGGCATCTCGCAATCGGCAGCATAGGTGGTGTGATGTTGATCCAAATGTACAAAGTGAAGCAAAAAACAATTGTTTTGAGTTTTTTTCTTGGAAATTTGTGACTTTAATCTTAGAAAAATGTCTCTGTTTTTTTTCTTGCAAATTTACCTCTTGCTAATCTCGGAGAATATCCAAGGTTTTTTCTCGTAAATTTGTGACTTTAATCTCTGAAATTCTGAGTATTTTCTCAGAATTTTAACCCCCTCCTCAGGCTCCGTTTTAAAATTTTAAATTTTTTAATTTTTTTTATATAGGCTAACCTACAATGGTCCCAATACGCCTTGTAAGTGTCAGCAATCTGCGTATGTTGTGTGATGTCCAACCAAGTGTATCGATGTAATCCTTGACAAAAACACAAAATTTTTCAGTTTTGTTTTTCGTGCAAATTGACGACTTTTTGAATCATAGAGAATATCCGAGTTTTTTTCTCTAAATTTTCCATTTTAATCTTGGAAATTTCATGTTTTTTTCTCAGAGTATTACCCACCTCCCCAGGCTCCGTTTTGTTTTTTAACCTACAATGGCCCAAATACGCCGTCGTGCGCACCTGTGTGTCAATGCAAATATTTACGGATAAACCCTCCCCTTTTTATTTCCATGTCTCATGTGTCCTTTAAGATAAATTCAGTTGGATAAGTCAATTGGGGCATAAGAAACGTTTAATTAAGAAGGTACATATATGTGTGTATATATAATACACACATATAGAGCAAAATTCTAACCAGGGACCATGTTTTTATAACAGCTAATGTATGGAGATCAAAATTATTTTGTATACTAATAAGAGATCTATATATTTTAAGAATCTGTCCAACTCCTCCAGGTATGAATGACAAAAATGATTTTTGAAAATTATAGTATTTTATTTTTGATTTATTGTCACATTAACAAAAGAACACGGAGTTAGTTACACTGTCACAAATGCTTAAATCACATGAAATCCACATCAATATGTTTTTGTTATAACAGATAAGTGTCACAATTAATATACAAGGATTGTTATTGTTCTTACTTTTTACATCTAATGTATCTATGCAATAAAAGAACAAACCAAAAAAGAAAACAAGCGCACAATAACTTAAGTTCACTAAGGACATCAACATTATAATATTTTGTAAATCTATTTACGACACAAAGTCAAACACCCATGACAAACTGATCGATCGTCACGGTCAAACTCAGTAAAACGACACGCGCTCCTGAACCCTAAATATCAACGAAGAGAAGAAGAAACAAAAACATGCATAACAGTTGCTGAACATAGTTCAGAGTATTGGATGTGTCATAAGCACAATGCCCTTAAGAGGCATTACTTTTGGCCCAGACCCTGAAGCTCCCCTGACACATGGTGCCAAGAGGCCAGAGAGAAGGCGCTTCTTCAATAAACAAAAGGTTTATTCCCAACAAAATAACAAAAAAAAAGAACAAAAAAGAATCACAAAGTTCATTCTCGTTCAACCAGAATGTGTGTGTCTATTCAGTTGTTGTTTCATTTGGACACTCTGTCACATTTAGAGTAAAGGGAGACTCAAAGGTATGTTTTGACCAAGCCTACATGTGCACACTAAATATGTGACTTCATATCCCAGAGTTCACCTTGACTTTTGTTTCGTAAATGACAGGTTGAACAACTCAAACAAAGTGATACAACGGCGCTTGCTTTACATGGCTGCAACCGTTCTATTAGTAACTGTAACCTCTCCATTAGACATGCAATCTACTGTTGAGGTCGGCCGACCTGGGTCTGACAGTAGCCATGGTTTCCAATTGGCGTCCATGCTACCTTGGAGACGATGAAAACAGACTTGTTCCAATGGGGGCGCTCGGACGCGGAGACAGAGATCAGCTGTTTCAGTGTGTCCCAACGCAGTGTTGAGGAAGTCAGTACCTTTAAACATGACAGGCACTCAACTCCTTTTGTTTCGATACATCATTAAATATCCGTTTCTCATATACTAGCCATCGGTCTTGTTGCTTCCCCAAAATATGCAAACCAATTTTTTTTTTTTTTTTACATTACATGCGTGAAATAGAAACAACACACAAACAGCTGTTGATACATGACCAGCAACTTCGATGTGCACTATATATATATATATATACACTTCTGTGAATAATGATACAATTTGTATCAAAACAATTCTCAGTCCGCAGTTTGGATTTATGCTGGGATCTGCTATAGACTGCTAGGCTGAACGCACCAACCCACAAAGATTTCAATATATTCACAATAAAACAGGTAGCCATTAGCTAGTATGTAGGCGCCTTCATAAAATGTCCTTGTCTGTAGCAGATGTCAGTTGACCCAAAATTGAGCGGCATTAAAGAGAGAGAGAGAGAGGCAAAGGGAGAAAGAGATATAGAAAGACAGAGAGAGAG
This sequence comes from Galaxias brevipinnis, assembly GCA_036023535.2. NCBI lineage: Eukaryota > Metazoa > Chordata > Actinopteri > Galaxiiformes > Galaxiidae > Galaxias > Galaxias brevipinnis. Next base: position 6,122 of record JAVQIZ010224371.1, on the reverse strand, counting down.
ATTGACACAGGCAGAGAAAGAGAGAGGTCCCTTACTAAAACTAAGGTACACACAACTAGGTCTACTGCAAATACTTGTGACCAAAATATAGACGTCTTTTTAAAATAATTACTAACTAATATTCTGCCAAGTAACAAAATACACAAACAATACTACTCTACAAGGGAAAGGCATAAATCAATGAACATCTGAACAAATTATTTAAAAACCATAATCAATAATTCATCAATAGTTTGGAGGGCTAAACAATTAAATTGCCCAGTCTTCAACAAATTCATTTTGATTTGATAAGACAGCGAAGGAAACAGTGCTTTGTGAATCAACGCACGTTTGCTCACTGCAGTGTCAAATATAAAGATAACGAAACATAACAATAATAAATTAAAAGCAGTTTGCTAAATCGTTAACAATTGCTTTGAGTAGCAGGGGCCTAATGAAAATCACAAACCATTGATAACATTCGGCCCCACATTCGTAGTATACACATATATACATGAATCTAACTCAGGCACATCCCATGGCCTCTCACAGAGACAGATATCATCGGATGCGCTCCATGTAAAACTATGGCTGGATCCGAATAGTCCAATAAAGTACGCTTACCTTTTGACATTCACTATGTACTTTTCCTTAACCCCGAGGGAAAACGGCATGAGGTTAAGGGAAGATACGAAGGAGAATTCATAAGGACTTAGGAAAAGACAATCGTGTTTCTTAGTGTATGTATGTATGTATGTATGTATGTATGTATGTATGTATGTAAGTAATTGTTAAATGTATGCAAGTTATGCAAAACATGTTAGGCTTACAAATCGACTAGGATACATATAATCATTCGTTGCAAACATGTTGACAGTTGAAAACATACATATTAAAGGGGCCCTATTATGCACATTTTCAGGTTCATACCTTTATTTAGGAGCTCTACTAGAATAGGTTTACGTGTTTTAATGTTCAATAAACAATCAATTTTTTCCAAACTGCCGGGGTCTGCAGCCCCTCTATATACTCTCTGTCTGAAACGCTCCGTTTTAGCTCTAACTTTTCAGACCTTTTACATGCACAAAAAGTTATATGACATACTAAAGGAAAGGGAAAAACCCAAAAAGCATAATAGTCCCGCTTTAAAAACATATTACCTAGTTAGGGCATAAAATGGAAAATGCTTAATAAACAACTAGGCTAAATTATCTGCATCCATTGTCGGTCATGTCGATCATTTTGTAAACTGCTGAACAGTGTATCGCTTTAAATGTTGCTGCCACAGGAATTGTGAGGCAGCATTTTCTTCATTCCTTTCGTAAAGGGTGGTTCGGTGTATTCTATACTAAATCACACAAGTTAGGAAGCAATGAAGATACTTCCGGGTCATTTCACCCAGTTTGGAACCTTCCTAAGCAAAAAAAGAAAGACTTAGAACATAGCCTATGTTCCAAGTCTCCAAGTTACGGGTCCTTAGATCCGTCATGCCGGAACGCCAGACGCGGGCACATGGAAAGAGGAACGAGGTTCTGGAAATCAAGACTCCGCTTCGAGCTCAATATCCCGCCTGGGCCTTCTCGGCCAGGATGGCAGCGGCCAGCTGCTGGGGGTCGCTGACGTGGGGGCTCCGGCCCATCACCAGGCCCACCAGCTCAGGGGGGAAGATGTTGCACAGGTTGGCGTAGACCTTCTCCCTGGAGCCTCCGTAGCGGCCGTGGCCAGGGGAATGCTCCGGGTGCGGGGGCGGCGGGTAGAGGTGAGGGAGGCCGTGGTGGGGGTTGGGGGGTGGGTACGCCTGGAGTGGGGAGGAGGACGGGTGGGGTGGCGGGGGCGGCGGGGGTTGACTGAGGTAGTGGCCTTGACTGGACGGGTGGGGTGGGTGAGGCGGGGTGTGCGGGGCGTAGCCTTCCCGGCTCCCCCAGCCGGACGGATGCCAGTCGACGGGCTGGCGCGTCTCCGGCAGACTCTGGTACGTGGGGGGGTCGTAGCGGAAGGAGGGCGGGGGCTGCGGCCTGTAGTAGGAGTCCCAGTCGGAATAGGCCTTCTGGGGAGGGTGGTGGTGGTGGTGGTGGTGGTGCGTGGCCGCTGCACGGTGCTCGTACAGGCGGGAGTCGGAGGCGCTGTCGGCCCGCGTCGGGGCCAGGCACCGGCCCAGCGGCGAGCCCGGAGGGTGGGGCTGGGCCTGGGACACGGAGGGGTAGTCCCCGGGGCAACTGGAGCGGGCCCCCAGGGCCTGGTGCTGCAGGTGAGGGGGCAGAGGGTACAGGGGTCTCTTCAGCGGGGGCTCGGGGGGGGGCTCGTGGGCGTAGGCGTGGCCCCGGGGCGGATAGCCGTGGTGGGCCGGGCTGTGCTGCAGGGAGGGGTAGTCGGCTGGGTGCTGACTCTGCCCGGCGTAGTCGCCGGCGTGGTGGCCGGGCGGCTCGATGAGGGTGGGGGCTGGGGGAGGGTAGAGGCGGCCGTGGCTGTGATGGTGGTGGAGGGGGTGGTGGTGCTGCTGGTGGGCCACCACGTTGCCGGCGTAGTGCCGGCCGTCGTCCAATGGCGGCTCGGGGGGGCATGCGTGGCACGGCCGCTCGCCGTACGAGTCGCAGCTGCTGCCGCCGCAGCTCACGCCGCTCTCGCTGCCGCAGTCGGACGCCGGCGCCGAGCCCAGCCGTGGGTCCGTGTCGCCGGGGAAGCGGCGGTCGGGGCTGCGGTGAGGGGCGGACAGGCTCATCCCGGAGAAGGCCCGGGTCATGGAGTAGTAGGCCAGGTCCGGAGGCTCCGGGGCCGGGTACGGCTCGTGGAGGGCGGGGGGCGCCAGGCTGTTGGGCGTGCCCACCCGCGAGGGCTGGTCCTGGGGGAGCGCCAGGCCGGAGGGCGGGCCTCCTGGAGCCGGCGCCACCGTCAGACTCCCGGCGCTGCTGTTCTTGTGGCCCTCCCCCAGGCCCAGCCTCCCCTCGGCCTCGCTGTAGGACAGCGCTCGGATGCTGGGGTCCGACTGCCTCTTGAGGTAGTCGGCGGTGGCGCCGGCCGCGCTCGTGGCCCCGGCCGGCACGCTGTGGCTCTTGATCAGGCCGGTGTCGCCCTGGCACTTTGGTGGCACGGCGGTCTTGGCGATGGCCCGCAGTTCATCGGCCACGGCCCTCTGTGGCTGGGCGCCCCTCTCAGGGTGGTAGTACTTACACTTGTGGCCGTAAGTGCACTTTTTGCCTGGTGGAGGGGAAGAGAGTTGGGATTTTGGTTAGGGAATAGTACATTTACATATGCAGCTTCAAGCTGTATCTATTGATGAATTTGAGTACACATTATTATGTTGCTAACTGGTTGTGTCGCCTGCTTAAGTGATATGAACATTATATTAGAATCTTCAGACAGAAGCATATGGTAAATTACAGTCATATATCACTCACGTACCATCTTTTGAATTGCACGCGTGTGTTCATTCTTACCGTAAGGACAGGGCTGCTTCTTCTGCTCCGGCAGGACGGGTCTCTTGCGCAGGAAGTTGTCCAGGGAGGGGCCGTGGCGACCCAGGGGGTCATCTGGGGGCATGAACCTGGATTGGAGAGGGGCAGAGAGAGAATCGGTGGGGGCTCTTTGTTGCCTGGACGACAGTCGAGTAGTAAGGGGATTGGTGTCTTATCGATTCAGAACCGTTTCCAGCAGAGGTCTGGAGGAACCGTCTTTATACACAGACTAGGCAATAATATTATTATTATAAAGCATTATTGCCTATTGTGTGGGGTTGTATAACAACTTAAATACATCACGTGTCAAATTTTAAGTAATTCATTTTGAATTCATTTCCATGAATCCGAATCCGACTGTACCCCCGTTTCCCTTGCTTACTTGTCGTTGACGAACGAGTACATGAGTAGCCGCTCGTCCACGAACTTCTTCCACTCGGGCTTCTCGTTGGCCAGGTCGCGGTAGTTGTCGTTGGAGACGATGACGCCGTCCGACTCGTACGCCAGCTTGACGATGAAGCGGTCGTCATAGCAGACCACGCGGCGGCCCTGCACGCGGCGCGACGGCGTGAACACCAGGATCTTCTCCTTCTCCAGGCGACGCAGCATCTCCTGGTCTGGAGACAGGGCGAGAGGGCGGCAGACATCTTCATACAGTGGATTCTTTCAGAACTGAACAACATGGCTTAGGAATGTGTTGACTATTGAATACGATTTTAACCCTTACAGTTGTTGTATAGCAGGGGTGGCGAACCTGCGGTTCCTGTGCGGCTCTTCTAATCATGTGTTTGTTCTCAGTGTCTGTTTGTTCATTCATGAGATTTTTGTTTTAACATTTTAAAATGCATGCTACACGAGAATCTATCAGGCTACTGACTGAATCGCCATGGCAGAGTCTGTCTGTCTGTCTGTCTGTCTGTCTGTCTGTTGATCTATCTATTTATCTATCTATCTATCCACACCTCATTTTTCTCACGCATTCACACATTTGCTTTTGGGACGCGTAAAATGCTATTGCAGACCATTGAAGAAAAAAAAAACTCAAATGCCGCTTATACACACCGCCAGCAGTTCGGAATCCGAGGGGAAAAAATCGGACAATGCTCTATTTTATTTACTTCTGCAAAGCGGCAAGCCATGGGTAGTCTGGCTGAACGGATGTAAGATTTTGGAATATGCTTGCCATTGGCGCCGACTGTCTCAGGACTATATAAAAATACTTAAGAAAACAAAAGCATGACGAGAAAATAATATTATTGATTGTTAAAGTTACCAAAGTTTGTTAGATGTGAAATAGACACATCTGACAACATGAATGAAAAAAGGTAAGATAAGTATATAAATGTAGGTCAAGAAAAGGCTTGAACTGGGGATGATTGAAAATAGGTAGAGTGTGTTACTTTCAAGTTCTGTGACAAAACAGGAGAGAGCTTCCCTTATGGTTCCAAAAGTCATAATTGATCATGGGATAAATGGTGGTACATATCTGAGGCAGGGTAAGGAATATCCAAGACCATGAGGGTTGCAGCAATTAGGGAGGAAATAATAATTTATTTCTGACAGAAACAAATTACCGTCAGGTTGAAAATGTATAATTGTGCTACATTGAAACCACACATTTATGAGGACTATGGTTAGCTCCTCGGATATCTCCTTGTATGATAAATTGAGACAGCCATCTTAATACATATCTGGACAACATTCATAGCTTTGGTTTCCAGGCTAAACCCCAATGGCAATTGCTAAATGTAGATATGAAAGTTGTCAATAAAAACACTTCTCTATGGCTAGTTTAATCATCATTGACGGGATATGAGTCTTAGATTTAGCGTTTTTATGTATCTCTGTATCGATTCTGATTTGACTAGTTGCAGGACCAGAAGAACTTGTGAACACATCTTGGAGAAGCCCAGACTCAAGTCTCGACTCTCATGCACGATCTTGATCCGTTTTCTGACACAGTCATCGCTTTGGCATATGTACTCTGGCAGATGTATGCTCCACTGACTTGACCAATGTTCCGATCCTTTCCCCTTCACATTAGCTTCTTTGATATCGATTTAATAGCGTTCTGCAAGAACTGCGTACATGTGAGATGAAAGTTCTGTGGTTTTGACCGGTCCAGCGAGCTCCTCTGAAGATCAAGTATAGACAGGCTTCACCCGCAGGACACCGATGATTAAGTTATGTTTGTCTTTTTTAGCAATAAAAGTGGTATCACAGAGCTGAAATACCTATTTTATTGTTTTATGTGGCGTTTTCTTTTACAGGGATTTAGCCAGTGCTCATCTCCCCACGTGCTAATGGTCCACCAAAACAAGTTCCCCTTCGACACTATTTTGCAAGGGCACCGTCGCTGTATCCTGGGTTTAGCTCCACCCAAGACAATTGTGATTGGTTTTAAAAAAAATACAGCGTTTTTCTACACTGTTACGAAGTGTGGAGATGGGTCTGGCATCACGAGACTAATGTCCCACTTGCTTCACCCATGCTTCTCTTAAGAAATTTAAATTGTATAAATCAAAAACAATTTATTTCAGTTTTTATTAACATTTTGGCTTAATAATAGCAATTATTTCCTGTTTAGTTTGCAAGATTGTTGTCAACTATGTTTTTGAAAACGCCTGATTGTTGCCAAAACTTAAAGGTAGACCACAATTAACTGTTGGCTATTGTCTAGGTGTCATTTGT